>JASFAX010007557.1:0-22964 GCA_030737875.1 Allium sativum | reverse complement strand
TTAAATTTTCTGGCAGTTATATGTCGACATGTTAATTTATACATGTCGACATACCCATGTTCTGTTTTGGATATTTTTTATTTGCGCATAATTTTGAGTTATTTCTTATTATATTATATTATTTTACTTAAGTTTAATGTTTTTAAAGATTGTTTTGACAGGAAACAACATCATTCGTTAGTACTAAATGATTACAAGCAAACGATGCATAAAATTTAAAGCTAGTGGTACGAAATATGAAAATACAAAAGGAAATACAAGCTACAATTAAAAGAAAACACAAACTAAAAGGCTTAAATCTCAGCGGATGAGAAGGAGGAAGAAGATATTCCAAGTTTTCTTCTTATTTTACCAAAGAACTTGTTCATTTTAGAAGACATTTGATTAAGTGTCTTCTTTCTCTTCTTTTGGTTATTGTCTAACTTGACTTGGTTTTGGATAAGTAATTCTTGGATATGGCTCTACTATTTGTTGGACATTCTACACTTTCCAAAGAGGATTCTTCTTCTTCATCGATTTCCATTGGATTTTCCTTTTGTCCCATTCGAGCTTATTTTTCGACAAATGTTTCATAAGACTTAAGAGAATGAAATTTGCATAAGGGATATATTTCCCAAGTTAAAAAACTTTCTGGGCACAAATTCTTCTCCTTTGAGATCCGCTCCCAAATTTTTAAGATGCAGGTAACATAAATTCCATGATAGAAATTATTTCCTTGGTACCAATTGTTAGTGATGTGAATCACGGATCTTAAGGCAAAACAAACACTAGAGGGGGTAAATAGTATTTTAAAGAGATTATGGAAAACTTAAACAATTAACGATAATTCAAACAACTATATGAATCACAGAATTAATATCACAACAGGAACAATCACAAATGCAGATATAAATGGAAATAAAAAGCAAAAAAGGAAAGAACACACCATATTTTATACTGGTTCGGATTACTCCTACTTCCAGTCTCACACAACGCTGGATTATGCAGACTTTTATTAACATTAGTATCAATCTTACAACACCTTTGTTTTCACAGCTACAAGGTTAACACCGATTCCACGCCCTTGATTTCAGGCTACAAGGTTCACACCGATTCAACACCCTTGATTTCACGGCTACAAGGTTCATACCGCTCCTTTTCCTTGATTTGCAAGCTACAAGGAACACACCTTTTCTTGAACAATTACAAATAGCCCTAGAACCCTTGAATACCACTTCCAAACAGAGAGTATTTGATAGAGATTGAGTAGAGAAAGAGAATGGTATAATTTGTATTGAAAACGGTAGAGTATAAGTGTTGAAATCAAGAAATGAAAGTAGAATAATGGTGGTAAGAGTAAGGATAAAGAAGGAGAAGATAGGATGACTAAAAATTCGAAAATGACCCCTTTATATAGACTTCCAAAGATTGCAATACTTCTGAAATGTTTCAAATAATGAAAAGACACTTCTTTTGAAAACTAAAATTGTAACAGTTATATGTCGACATGTCCATTATTATATGTCGCTATAGGTTTTTTGAATTTTAAAACATTTTTAAAGTGTTTAAATTACTACATATATATTCTGGAAATTCTTGAATCAAAACTGGTGTTTTAAATGAATTTTGTAAAATGTAAAACATATAAAAACGTAGTAATATAAAACTATATATATAAATGATATATAACTATATTATAATTATAAACATATATAATGTAAATATAAAATTTTATAATATATATAAACTATATAATGAACATATATATATATACACATATATATATGAAAAACATAAGTAAGAATAATTTGAAATCATCTAGAAAGGTGTTTGAAAATAATATGATTTGAAAAACAAAATTTGAAAACATAATTTGAAAGTGATAACCAGAGTTTTACATATTAACTAGACTCTATTACTTAATATTGTTGAACTCTTGATTCTCATAAGTCTTGAAATCTTGAATCTCTTAAACTATACAGTCTTTTATATCACTTGTATATAATTCCTGCATATATATCTATATATATATATATTCTGAATAAAGATGTTAGTATATATTTTATAATCAGTAATGTTAATAATTGAAACAAGGTTGTTGTCATCAAAATTCCATTCTCCAACATCATAAGCTTTCAACAACGGTAGTTTGAAATATGGTGGATTTTAAGAATTTCTGATATCCAAAGAAAACGAACTGTGAGTAACACAATCCAAGTCCGAAGAAGAGGCACCGCCTCAAGTGAATAGACGAATACCATCCGTGATTTTAGATCCATTACCAAATGCAAGCAACTGATTCAAATTATCCAAAGCAACACTCGTGCCCTTAGTGTTCAAGTCCAAATTAGGAATTGGTTGATTAGCAAGAAGAATATCCAGTTGAATTCCAACCTGAGGAGCCGCATTAGGCACGATCCTTACCCACGGAACCGTGGGAGCACTACCATCCAAAGCTGCATGCACCGGTGCTTGAACAACATTACCAATAGTGGAGCCCGCAACTTGACCAACCAAAGCGTCATCGGATGGAGCGACGTCAGGATTAGAGGTGCCTCTGAGTGTAGCGGGAACGGTACCGGTCCGAGGATTGGAGTTGCCCTGCTGATCAGTTTGTAGGGTTGCTCCCAAGTCTGAGTTGCTGCTTCAGGAACACTGATACTTGTTTCGACAATGTCTGCCTGGTCGACTTTCCTAAGTTTCCAAACCTAGCCTCAATCCGAGTGAGAAATGTAGTAACTGCTTCTTCTTTTCGCTCAAGTTGAGCATTCAAATCCACAGCGAAGTTCTTAATCATTCCGTCGACATCGTCATGAGTGATGTAATTCAAGGGAATTTCAATCAAGGAAAGTTTTTGACTTCCTTCACCTCCAGTACCTTGGGCTTCAGCAATAGCATTGAGCTTCTTGTGCTTAACCATGATGAAAAGCAAGTAACAAATTCGGAGTCGAAAACTGAAATCAAAGTCGAGAACTAAACCAAACCCAAGAATCCAATTCGAAGAAGAAGTCGAAGTTGTACGCCCCCTATCTGGTGTGTAAAAGTGTTGACGTGGGGAAATGGCTATTCACGCATGCCAACGCCCGAGTGTATGTTTTGTAGAAAAACGATAATCCAAATCCAAAGTACGAGAATGTAATGAGAGAACACAGCTTTTTATAGTGGTTCAACACTAACATCTACATCCACTTTATAGTAATCATTCATCATATAATAGTCGATTACAAGAGTTGTACAAGTTCGGACAGTTTCGTGTGCAAAGTTGTATAATAGAACAACAAAATGTTTGCTAATTTAAACTTTGATAAAAATGCCCTTTTTCTTCTCCGTTGAGCCAAAGTGTCAACAAAGGTCCAAAAAGTAGCTTCAATGTCCAACAAATTATAAAGATATCTAAAAATGTCCAAATGCAGTGTAAATGTCCAAATGTTGTAGGCAGACATTTGTGAAATGTTTTGAAGTCCAACAGAAGTCCAAAATCCATAAGATGATGAAGGCAACCATTAATGGTGTTTAAGAGCTTCAAGAAGTGTCCCAAATCCAACCTCTTAGAAGAATGAGCTAAGGAGGTATTTGTAGGTAGTGGAAGCAAGTTAGATCTGGGGTCCATAGCAGGAAATTTTGCATTCCAAGGAAGCGGGATACGAAATTTCGCATCCCAGAGGTTTACCAAAATCACATTCAAAAAAATAATGCTAGACACATGCAGATCAGGCCAAAAACAGTGATCCACATGGTAGAATTGAGTTGCCAATGTGATCTGCCATTTTGCCAAAAATCTTGAGTCCATTCCAAATCTAACTTCTCACATAAAAAAATCACGGTGTAGGCTTATGAAAGCATTGCATCCTCCGTGTTGCCAAATGGAAATCACGGTGCCAAATTCGCCTTGCCACTTTCTCGTGTCCCAAAACCGTCATACAGAGTCGAGAAAAACTCAAATTAGACCGAGTGCGTGCCAGGGATTTCACGTTGCAAACTTTGAATCCCTCATTTGCCAAAAATTCACATCACGCCTCTACCATGATTTCATATCCTGAAATATCATGTTGCACCTAGGGAAATTCGAGCCAGGGCTAAATCGAGACATGGGATTCCACAAACCGGGCGGTGATACGAAATTTGGGATGCGAAATTCTATGTTGCCAAGCCAAATTACTAAGCCAAATTTTCCATCTGATCTAACTTATGTGCGCACTTGGTGTTCCATGTTTCCACCGTGTTGATCACTCCATTTTTCGTGCCACGCTAGTTGATCGATCATTTTACTAGATGTGATCAACCAAGCATGAACACATGATTTTTGATGATTTTCATGTGTTGATCACATGTTTCCGAACGTACCAGACCAAAAATTTGCAAAGTGCCAGATTTTGATGCCGTGAGTCATGCGAGCCATCTTTCGTGACCATGCCATGTCGGTCAGTTGTTTTTGAGTACGTGACACTGCTTTTCACCAAAATTCATATATTTCCACGACGAACTTTACTACATGATCGGAACGACACGCACAAGTATTTTGAGCTGATCAGACCTAGTCGATCACATATTTACCATGCCAATTTTTTCAAGTCCATCGACGACGATTTCACGAATCGGCGCAATTTCCAACCTTTTCCAAATACGTTATGACTTCGACCAAATCATTTTGAGTTTTCTGACGACATTCTCGAAACTTAAGCGTGTCGCTAACCAAATTCTTGATGTGTGAATGATTTGACCAAAAAACGTGTCAATAGCATTCATGCATATCGCTGTGTCTCTTGATATAATGCCGGCTTGTGTGCAAAAATCTTTGAATTCAATTTTGAGTTTAAAATTTGAATTTCCCCTTATCTTTTAGCAAATTCCTATTATTAATAGGCACTCTTTTGACTAGAGAATATGCCAACTCAATATCTATTTACGTCATTTATATTCATCGATTCTTATCGTCATGTTTCAAGTTCAAACCCTCATTTTTTTTAAAAAATTGTATCTTCTTACAATTCCAATGGCTTTATCCTTGAACACTCCTATAACCATGAGACTCATCAAGATTGTCAAAGCTTATCTTTACTATGATCAAGAGGCCATAGATGCCTACATCAAGCATATGAACTATGGCAAAGTCCATCATGATAGGTTTGTCCATTTCAATGATCTTCCTTCTTATGAACTTGATTCTCTTTTCAAAGGAGATTCTACTCTTTCTCTTGTTGACGCATGTCAAAATGATTTCGTTTGCTATCCTCATCTTATCATAACATTTTATGCTAATTTGAATGGATTTTTTTAATGAAAATGAAAACCAAGTTTGAAGCAGCGTTAAGGGAGCGCAAATTGTTTTGGATTGCGTTTTAGGCCAAATTTTTAGTTGTAAGTTTTTACCAAAATCGATCCTTTTATATTTCAAATTGTTGAAACGATGGAGAGGCATTCCATAACATAATTGAAAGCGATGATGATTCCAAATTTAAGAATAAAATTTCTATTGTAAAGCGAAAAATTGTCGATCTTCTCTGATAACAATATATTATTCCTAGACCAGGAAATTACAATAACCTGAATTTTAAAGTTTGTGAAGCACTTTTTGCTCTTTTTGGTCACTACGACATAAATTGGGAATAAGTCATACTTGACGAATTTTAACTTAGCAATCATATGAATATGCTCTTTCTCATGTAATCTATCTTGCTCGCATATTTAAGTTTCTCAATGTTTATTTATAAGGAGGGAAATTTTCTCCTTGATTTTTTTTCTATTTCCAGTACCCATTTGTTGAACATTCTCGTAACTTTTGAACCTTATGAGTCACTTATCAAAAAGGACCAAAGGCTCGCTCATGAACAACAAATGAAGAAGAAGAAGAAGTGAAATATGGAATGAAGATTAAGGGAGGAGTGGAGGAAGAGGAAGAAGCCTCCTTAGAAAGTATCAATTTTCAAGTTTGTCCTACTACCAAAGATTTTCTTATGAATATAAAGAAGAATGTAAAGAATAAGACTCTCAGTCATTCCATGAGCAAGAAATTTAATAAAAATATCAAGCAAAATGGACAAGTCCTTTAGGAAGGTTGGAAGGAAGCTTAGATTATCATCATCATCGTCTTCGTCTGCATTCTTGCTTCACTTATGTTGTATTAGTCATGTATCTTAGTTTATTAAGCATTTTTACTTTATATTTGTAGTAGTAGGTTGTGATCGATGATTAGTATGAATGCAAAACTTTTATTCTCCGTCAAAAACCTGTAATAGCCTCTACACAACAAGAAAATTGATTTTTTGTTGCAAAAAATGGTGGAATTTATTTTCAAATGCAAGCAAAATTGTTTTCACTACCAATATAAGCGCGACAAAAAATATTTCACATTCCCGCCTTCATAAAAATAAGTTCGTTTGTCCAAAAAATGTAATCGACCTATTCTCTATTCCTTTCCCCCCGTATTTAATTTTTTTTAACCCTCATTCCTTTTTCTTACTTTTTTCTTAAAGAAACCCTAGCTTCTAAGCACTTTCTATCTACTGCTTATTATTTCTCAGTTCAATACGGTTTTATAAAGATGATCTCGTTCAACATCCGTAGGGAAACCAATAGAGGCGGTGCATCTTAGCGATGCTACAAAACAATTTGATTCAATCCAAATCGTATTCAAGTTCGTGAAATTGCAAAAGATCGAAAGGTATAAAATCAAACTTGATTTATCTAATTTTGTTTGGATCCTATATAGTTTAGGGTTTTGAACCATTAAAATTCGTTGCGTGTTGATTTTTACAAACTCTCTGCATCCACATACCAAAACAGTTGATTTCTACAAGCAATATTTGTAAATGGATTTTATCTGGTGTTCTTAAGTAACTTTTGAAATATGGGGTTTGATAGTATACCAGATTAAGTTTATATGCTTATGACCCCCCGCATGCTACAAATTTAGATCTAGATATACATATTTCATAATAGTATGTATGAAAACAAATGGTGTTTATACTTGTTATAATATCTTCCATGTTGTTTGCATTTGAATTGAATGGTTTTGAACTTGTTTTGTGTGTGTGTGTGTGTGTGTGTGTGTGTGTGTGTATATATATATGTTATATATATATATATATATATATATATATATATATATATATATGTGTGTGTGTGTGTGTATGTATATATGTGTTGATTGCTTGAGTTATATGGATTGGAATATGATCTGGGCATGGACTTTAAATGTTAACATTTTCATTTAAATTGCTTGATTGAGTACTAGCATGTCCGAATGGACGTGTGCATAGACAACCAAAGTAAAGATGGGTTATGCGCAAAGATTGGTGGGAAGAAAGAACATAAACCACCAAAATCATTTGCATTACAGATTGTAAAACTAAATTTAGGGGAACCATTCATGCACAAAAATATGCAGTACCGTCGGAAAGCAGTAGTAATAAATTTGCATACATCTAGAAAATAAATATTATGGCAGCAAAAAGAAGATAGATAAGGCATACAAAGCATGGTCCAGGAAACAAATTTTAAGAAACGTACAATGTTTACTCAACTGACAGTGCTACACCATTTTAGTAAATTCAAACTACATGACTGGAAGCTAAACGCGTAGTTGCTTTTGGAATACAATGAAATTGTCTCAATATATGACAATGAGGATGTAATATTGAACAATCATTGGACTAAAATTAGAACAAAACAGCAATAAACAAATATACAAAAGTCTTCATTTTTTTCCCTCCAAGCAAGTGTGTTTCATAATCGCAGTACCAAGCACGAAAAGGAACGATTCCCAAAAAAGTGTAACGTTAAAATGGTTGTCTTCAATGCACATGTCCATTTACTCATCATTGCTAGTTTTGTTGATGTAAAATGTCAGTTTTTTGAGTTATCATCCAAAGTAAGATGCTAATATTCGGTAGTTTTGAAAACGTTTCACTATAAAATAAATTTTAATCAACATGAGTATGAATTGATATCTAGGTGTGAATGCTCATGTGTAGTGGTATTAGCCAAACTCATCCATGCAGAACGCTTTGTTAATACTATGTGATAGATGATGAATCCCATGAACCAAAAACAATAATAAGCAAAGATCATCAATAAGGTATACATCATATTTAGGTCTGTGGTAAACAATATGATGGTGCAGGAGTGGTTCTGCAAGTAACTTGCAGCTAGTAATAAATGAATGGTATTACCTCTTGAGTCTTGAAAGTCAGATTCTTCTCCATTTTTCCATTGCTTCTCCCTGCTGAAATATTGAGATTAAATTAATATCGCAGAAAAAGAAAGATGAAAACATATAATAGCATTTTGTTAATTTTAAATGAAAAAATAGTGAATATTTCGCTGCATATCTAGTGATCTAATCCCAAAAATAAAAGTATGCAATGGTATCAATCAAGGACTATTAATTAGAAAATGCATTCAAATCTAAAAGCAACAAACATTAATTATTTTCAATCGACATGTCATGAAATTTTGGGAGAAACAATTTATTTGAAAATAGTGTAATGTTCGCATATAATAAAAAAGCAAGATCTAAATAAGCGGAATTAGAGATAATGCAGCAGAATAGAACTGTGCAAATTATTATAAAAACATACGAATAACACATAATAAATTTGAAAATGATAAAAACAGCATTTGTGTCATACAAAAAGAAATGAAGATGAAAAGCAGTGATGATAAAAATAGAAATATTGGTTGGTATACCATTGAATGCCTAAGTATATTATTAAGTAATTAATCTTTTTGATAAAGTAAAAAAGATATAGAAAGCACTAATAGGTAAACTATATCAGGTATCATTGATTAAACATATCCTTTCTAGAAAAAGAGTAAACACTTGGTACCCAAAAAAACAATCGTGAAGTAAATTTAAGTCACTACACTTAATTAGGATTTTAGTCATCTTGGAAAAAGTAATACAGTTATTACGTGTATTTTGAATCATAGAATAAAGTACTGCCACTGTACCCACTCTCATTCATCAGGTACAACATTTTTCCATATGAATTATATTAAATATTAACTATAGTGCATGTTCAATGATCTACGATCAAACCCCATTTTAGTGACCGAAGCCCAGAAAATCCATAGGACCTGACATAGGAAACATCACAAAAGTAAATTGTTGGTCTAGTGATGTAATCCAATAAATAGTCAGTGAAAGTATGGTCTGTACGAACAAAGAAATATTAAGTGGAGCATGCATTTAAATCACTGTGTAGAATAACGAAATACACAAAAGGAAATATATTTAATGAGCATGTAGTTAATGTTGGGAACAAATACTTAATATATTATTGTATAGTCGTTGTAATTAGGAAAAACTGAATACATGTTATCGCAAGTATGAACCAAAGAATTTTAAACGTGTAATGTATCGAGATATAGAGAAAAGGAACTTCAAAAATTGAAACCGTAATAGCAGCATGTGTATCTCATACAAAAAAGTAAAGCTTAAAGCATCCACAAAAGTAA
Source organism: Allium sativum (assembly GCA_030737875.1). Lineage (NCBI taxonomy): Eukaryota > Viridiplantae > Streptophyta > Magnoliopsida > Asparagales > Amaryllidaceae > Allium > Allium sativum. Next base: position 13,526 of record JASFAX010007557.1, on the reverse strand, counting down.
AAAACATCAGTTACTATACAATTGACAGCTAAGGATAGTATTAAGTAATAAAAGTTTTTGATAATAAGTGTAGATGAAACATTAGTAGTTGCTACAGGTATGTTTAGTATTATCTATCAAAGTTTTTTTTTTGTGTAAACAAATAAAATAATTGGATAAATATAAATATTAGTAAATTAAATTACAATTCATTAAACACGATTAGGATTGACGTAAAATTGGAGGAATTAATGCGGCGAATATTATTATTTAGTGCACTATATATGTAGAGATGTACTATCAAAAAAAGATTTGACATGATAGAGGATTGTAAGCGATGAAAATGAAATAATTAATTAACAATGCATGGGAAGTCTCAAGCAAAGCTAGTCAAATAGAGATGTTTTTAAATATTTGACTTAAAAAAGAAGTGAATATAAGGAAAGTATCAGGCAAAGAATTTCAAATAACTCATTATAAAAATGGACAAAAGGATTTTTTATTTAGTGAACACGTTTTACTATGTAAGAAAATTGAAAACATAGGGAAAAGAGGATAAAAGAAACGTATAGATGTTATTTCAGTTTATGAGCACGTCCAAATTTGCAAAAAATGATACTGATTTGTACAGTGAAAGGTCCATTTTGGCATCTATTTTTCAAAGATGAATTTTATTGGTGCAACTGGTAACCAAATAAATATCAGTTATAGAAACTGTGAAATTGTTTGTAAGGATATACATGCTTAGAATCTCTTCTAAATAATTGGTAAGCATTAATTATCATCATCATAAAATAAAACTTCAATCCAGGAATATAATCAACTGTATCATATAACAATTTCATTTCATATATCAAAACAACTGAAAGTAAAAGCGTCTTTCAACATACCACAAAAGGCCAGAGCACAACATCGGCTATCAATCTTTTTGTTGATGAAGTCACAGTGATAAGTGATTTAGTCATCAGTGGAGGCCTTTACATTTTCCATTCGTATACCCTGCAAAAATTTGAGATTGTCTATAAAACAGAACTTAAGTGGTAATTGCTGAAATATTTGGTAAACATTAATTACCATAAAATAAAAATATGTTGCAATTAAGCATATCATAAAATAAATTCAAAGATGAAAATAATAGCAGCAAAAGAAGAAACATCTACAAACATACCATTATAAACCTGATTTGACATGCATTTGGAAATATTACTAAAAAGTAGAATTATATGCATTATAAACCTGATTTGACATGTATTTGGAAATATACCACAACATTAATGGTCAGAATAATAGTAGAAAAATAGAGATGTATTTGGAAATAATACTAAAAAGTGATCGTAATATGTATTATGTAGCCAGTGAATATTGTTATTTAGTGCACTATATATGTAGAGATGTACTATCAAAAATAAGATTTGACATGATAAAGGATTATAAGCGATGAAAATGAAATAATTCATTAACAAATGCATGGGAAGCCTCAAGCTAGGCTAGTCAAATAGAGATGCTTTTAAATCTTTGACTTAAAAAAGAAGTGAATATAGGGAAAGTATCAAGCAAAGAATTCCAAATAGATAACTCATTACAAAAATGGACAAAAGGAATTTTTTTTAGTGAACATGTTCTACTATGTAAGAAAATTGAAAACATAGGGAAATGAGGATAAAAGAAATGTAGAGATGTTATTTTAGTTCATGAGCACGTCCAAATTTGCAAAAAATGATACTGATTTGAACAACGAGAGGTCCATTTTGACATCTATTTTACAAAGATGAATTTTATTGGTGCAATTAGAAACTAAATAAATATCAGTTATAGAAACTGAAAAATTGTTTTTCAAGGATATACATGCTAAGAATCTCTTCTAAATAGTTGGTAAGCATTAATTATCATCATCATAAAATAAGTGTGCTGCTGTTGACATCCCAGTTTCCTCTTCTGGCCACCAAAACTAAAAGCACCCCGTTTAATAGCATTCTACCCTTCTGGCCACCACAATATTAAAAAACTTAAAATGGAGAGGCCATCGCAGTCTTCAAAAAGAAAAAAACTTCCACTTCTCTCCTGTCACCTTGTTGATACTAATTTGAATGCAATATATGTGCAGTATAGCCTTGCAAAAAAAAGTATGTGCAATATTTTCTTAATCGTTACAACTGATTTTGTTTATTGGTCGTTGGCCTACCGTACGTGGTTTGACGCAAAATTTCGGTTTTTTTCAACTGTGAAGACCAATGTAGAACAATATTAAAATAGAAATCCTCTGTTCAATTGCAAATAGACAAAATCACCTTCGTCATATGGCTGTTGACCATTGATGTAACATCTTGCATATACACAGATTTTTTTTCCATAGTGCATAACCACCATTTACTAACTCCATTTTCGGTGAATAACCACCGAAGTCTTTTTTGGGTCTCTTACAAACAAATTGGTGAAACATTCAAATATAAAAGTTAATAGTTCCTTTGGGTTGATTACAATCGTTATTTCAATTTATATTCAGTAGTTGGTAACCGAATATTGGGTTTGCATTTTTAGGTGATTTGGTCGACTCGTGAATGTGATTGTTTTTCAGTTCCTTACCATCGAATGCTGATGAAATAGGTTGAGCAATTTGTATATTTCTGTTCGGCTGTGTGCATCTGAAATTTTGGATTACTCTCGGTGATTGACAGTTGAGTGAACGAATATATTGTGGTGGCCAGAAGTGTGTACAAATAATCACGTCTATTAAAAATTTTAAGGTGGCCAGGAGAGGAAACTGGGGTGTGAATAGCAGCACCCTAAAATAAAATTTCAGTACAGCAATATAATCAACTATATCATCTAACAATTTAATATATCAAAACAACTGAAATTAAAGTAGAAACATCTTTTAACATACCACGAAAGGCCAGAGCACAACATTGGCTATCAATTTTTTTGTTGATGAAGTCATAGTGATAACTGATTTAGTCATCAGTAGAGGTATTTTCATTTTCCATTCATATACCCTGCAAAATTTGAGATTGTCTATTAAGCAGTACTTAAGTGGTAATTGCTGAAATATTTGGGAAACATTAATAACCATAAAATAAAATATGTCGCAATTACATTTCAGAAAATAAATTCAAAGATGAAAATAATAGCAGTAAAAAGAAGAAACATCTACAAACATACGATTATAAACTTGAGCACAACACGGAGCTATTAATCTCTTTTGTTAATATCAACATGGGAGGCTTTTTAACTATCTAATTATACAATGTTCCTGTAAAATTTTGAGCTGGGTCTTCCAATGGATACCATTAAATATTTGGTAAGTAAAGATTACCGCAAAATATAACTGCATGCAAGATAATTAGTTGTATCATACCATAGCATTAATGGTTAGAATAATAGTAGAAAAAATGAAAATAGAAATGTATTTGAAAATATTATTAAAAGAGTGATCGTAATATGTAGCCAACAATTTATTATATAATGCTATCATGTAAAAGTTTTTCTTCGAAACTGCATAAATAATTGGTATGTTAAAAACAGTTAGCTAGTTGGTTTAATCTAATGCAGTATAAGAAGCTATCATTCATGCAATTCTTTACACTATAAATAATCAACTATAGTCATAAAATGATTGTTATTACCTTAAACATGGACTAATATCTAACAAATGATACGACAAAATAGTGTTTTCTCCAATCTCTAGTTATGGATGAACTGCTGCAATATGAAAACAAAAAGAAGTAAAAATAGGCATATAAGAGAAGTATAAGGGTAGTAGAGAGTTTACCTAAGTTACAACATGTTGAACTCCTCAACCTAAAGGTAGCACCCCAAATTTGCAACCCAAACCAATAAATCGCCATTGAGGAGTAATACAGCTTTAATTTCAATGTGAATCCTCAATGATTTGCCGGAAGAAGAGAACGAATTCCAGCCACTAAACTCGCTCCATCCTTTTCTGCCGTTATTCAACGTTAAACACATGGATTTTGACAGGAGTTGGATCCAAAAAAAAAATACGGACTGTAATTTGAAGAGCAAACGTAAGAATTGTAATTTCATGAGATGTAGTTGAGTAAATGAGAGGTTTTCCAGTAAAGAAGAAAAGTGAAGTGGGGAGAACGATGGAAAAAAGGAAGTGGCGAGAGATGGTATTGACTTAAATGACACATATGCCCTTGAACTGCTGAAATTCGTGCGATCAGAACGTGGTATGGATAGGAGAAATGGAACATATACCCTCTAATCATTTTTCTGGTTCATTGTTTTGCAAGTGCATGAAGGGTTTGGTTGGGAAATTCAAAAAAGCTTCACCAAAGCAAAGTATTTGTATTATTAGTAAAGATATATATATATATATATATATATGGGAAAGTCTATTTTGACACAATTTTGTGACACAATTGTTGACACAATGAATTCTCACCATTGGATTGCCCCCTGAATTCCACCTTCCCATGTAAAGACAAAAAGATCCAATGGTGCAGATCTTTTGTGTCACCATTTGTGTCACCAAATTATGTTATAATAGACGCTCCCTATATATATATATATATATAAACCTTGCAATGTATGAATTATATATATGAGTTATACAGTATATAAATTGTGCAGCATATAACTTAAGCAATATATGAATTTTGCAATATGTGATATTATGCAAGTATATCATAATATGACTTAAGCAGTATATGTGAGATTGTGTAAGTATATCAGAATGGACACTGAAATATGTCATATATCTATTGTGATTGAACATTTAATTCCGAGCTATATATATATATATATGTATGTATGTATGTATATGCATATATATAGTGATATACATGAAAGATTAATGCTTTTAAATATGACTAAATAATGGTAGGCTAAAAGAGTGGCAATTTATAATTATTAATACCATACCTTGTGTTTCACATTAGGATATGTAAATGAGCATACATACATACATAGTGCAGGTGATACTATGTTTTGTATGTGTGAAGCATGAGTGCACATGTTTATGAGAGGTATATTGATCAAGTATGCATTTATTCCTAAAGGTATATATCAAGTGTGTGTGAACATTTCATGATTTCTTGGGAGTTACTAAAGCAAGTTAATTTTGTGGCCAAGAGGTCTAACATTTCAAGATCGATTTATCTTGGGAGTTACTAAATTAAGTGACTACATTCAATGGATCAACAATTAATTTGAAAGGTAACACTAACATGGTAGGATCTCCTATCAAAGTTCATTATTAGTGTATAGTAGTGTTGTCAGGAGGTATATTTTAGATCCATTGTAGGAACCCGTTACTTCCCCGTGAAGGAAAGAGCGGATACTTTTAGAACAACAAACAAATGAACGCAGACGGAAGAACATTTCATTGCTATTACAACAATTCCATCAGATACAAGAATATACAGAGTATAATTGAATAAATTACATTCGATAAATATCAGATATTACAATAAATTACATAGCAGCGAAAAAATATACAAAACACAACTGAAAGTGATACATGGATACAGAGCTTTCCGAGCATCGTTCCAGCTGTAAATCAGGATCCTGTGAATATAAATCTGCAAAACCAAAACTACTAGCTGCCCGTGTCGAAAATAAGGGCACCCAGAGTTTAGGTTAAAACAATAAACTCCAGGTCAGTGTTGTGACTGGTGTGAGAACTAAAACAGTTATTTAAAACTTTACTTTAAAAGAGAGTAATTCAAGGGACCACGCCGTATAACACGGAACGAGTTTCCTCCCAAGAATACCAGTGCATAGGATAAACAACGCAACGCTTTTTCGAAAAATGAAGCTATTATAAGATCCAGGTCCCATCACACAATGCAACGCAAGCCGGAGGATAGGGTTTTCCCTTATAATAGCCAAACATGCTTGATACGTTTTAAAAACAAATCATCTGATACTATAATAAGTGTATAGTGTCAAAACAATTTCAATCATAAATATAAATCATAGACGGCATAAGCGCCACATCCCACTATGTCGCCATACTAGGCTCTACAAATAAAACCGAAATACACGTATTGGAAATTGGATTTCCGTCATGAGTCGAGGCAAGGGGCAAGCTCCTCTCCGCTTTCGAGACACTCTAGCAAATGCTCAGGACTACACACTCTGGGCAGCCACTTGGATCGGTTGGGCCGGTCCTCTCCTACATTTGAGGATTAGTTATTCCTGAACACACGTTTCCCGGTCCTTACAGACCTAAAATCGAGGCGCCTCATTCCAACAACCACATAGGTGAAAAGTATATAAATGTCAGGGCTGGTAAGTCACTGACACCACCAAAGCTAGAAAGAAACGTCGTGTTCTCCCAACGGTCCGTATCCCGTTTTTTAATCATACCGAGGTGTGAGGCTCGCGAATTCATGTTATACACAAAGCTACGCCACAAAGGCCGTGCTTTGATCATCAACCACAAGACTTTGCTTTTCAACAGAAGCCTTGATCAATTGCCACTTAGGCATGCCACACAGACAATTCATGCCATGCGACTGATGTCCATCGATATACAACCTCTGAGCTCGTACGTCTCAGAGAAGGGCGTTAAGCAAAAGAATAAATTCTCCGCCACCAAACAGATGTATATTTAATAGAGATCAATCAACACAGAATAAAATCCAACGTCAGACACACGATCCATTTACAAGTTCGTTCTGGGTCTGAACGAAACCGGAGGCACTTTCCTCGCATATCCATCGATCTCCAAGTACGTCTGGACGACCACCGACTATTTCCATCCTCTTGGGTGTACAGCCCAATCAGGATCATCAGTAATTATCCAGACGATGTGAAGACTTTCGGTCTTCGACCACCGTCATCATCTTCGACTTATCGTCGAATCGGTTATTCAGAATGGGTATAAACCCGGCCTTTCCGAACAACCCGCGTATATTAAAAACAAATGTTACAAAAACACAACTTACGCCTCATTCCAATTTAGCAGCCACTAACCGTAAATCAACAAGAGAACAATTTCCCAAATATTAACCCCGAAGGCCGAAACCAACATCAGATCAATACCCAGGAAACCATTCTTCTTAGCTAACCTACAGCTAGTTTCTAAATTTCATATTCTTAGGGAAAGGTTCCCATTAATTTTATCCAAGATAAATTCTTTGAATTTATTCTTTAATCTTCCTTTGGATGTCATTTCAAACCAAATTATGGTTTTCCAAACTAGTCGGGATTAGCGAACCATACCGAAGTAATTATTTATTTTATTTATTAATCCCAACCTATTCATCCCATGAAGCAAAACTGGTGATACTCCATACCTAACACCACGATGTTATCGGTAAATTTAATTACCATTCCACGTTCAAATATAATTAAAGATTTAACTATCGCTTGGAGCAAAACTGGTGATACTCCATTCTCGCTCATTTTCCAAATTTGATAATTTAAATTATCAATTTACATTTCAATCTAATTGCAGATTTATTAAAACTCCTTTTACTGGGTTAAAGAACTAATGTCATTTAAAACACAGTTCACGACAAACCCAAATCACATTCTATTTATTATCGGGTTAAAGAACAAATGTTATTTAAAACACCGTTCACGATAGACCTACAAATCAATTCTATTTAAAACCCATTTCAAATCCAATTTATTTATTTAAAACTAAACGGGTTTAATTTTAGTTCAAAACTAGTTCATTTCCATAAAAATCTATTTTTATCTTTTCAAATATGGAGTTTTTCATCCCAATTTTTCCCAAATCATTTCTTATGATTTTATACAAATTATTGATATTTTCAATAATTTTATCAAGGCCCGTACAGTCGATTTCCATCAACGGCCATCGAACTGCACTTACAGCGACTTTTTCCAAATTTGATTTGGACGTATCTCCAAATCCAACCGTTAGATTTCAAATTTCTAATATTCGTTAGAAAGCTCTTTTCGATACGAACCCAACGGTTCTGGTTTTAGGAGAATCCGACGGTCGGATCTCCCGTAATGCCCGTTCGAAGTCAATGGTCGAAATTTACGAACTGCCGCGGTTCGGCGTGTTCTATTCAGGCCATTATATTATATATATATATTATATATATTTCATCGATTTCTATTTAAAATGAATTTTATAAATAGTTTTAAATTCGTTTCAAAAACATTTCAACTTCCATTTCCAATTCAAATCAAAATTGAATTTTTCCTTATAAATTCGTTTTAAAATTCATTTCAATTCAATTCAAATTTCAATTCAATTTGAATTCATTTCAAATCGATTTTTATTCTATTTCAATTCATTTTCAATTCAATTCGAATTCGTTTTATATTTAATTCAATTCGAATTCGTTTTATATTCAATTCAATTCGAATTCGTTATATATTCAATTCAATTCGAATTCGTTATATATTCAAATCAAATTCAATTCGTTTTCTATTCAAATCAAATTCAATGCATTTTCCATTCAAATCAAATTCAATTCGTTTTCTATTCAAATCAAATTCAATTCGTTTTCTATTCAAGTCAAATTCAATTCATTTTCTATTCAAATCAAATTCAATTCGTTTTCTATTCAAGTCAAATTCAATTCGTTTTCTATTCAAATCAAATTCAATTCGTTTTCTATTCAAATCAAATTCAATTCGTTTTCTATTCAAATCAATTCAAATTCGAATATAATCGATATAAATATCGTTCGCATCAAAATTGCGCATCTCTAATCAACACGACTTTATATTTTTCAATAACTTCGTTATTCTATTTACAAATGTTTGTCAACACATGACTAATCTCAACAAATGAGTACTGTCCACGTGTGACTATTTTTGTTATTTAATATATTTTATAAAAATTATGGTATCTATCGTTTGATTTCAAATCAGACTCCAACCGTAAATTAGTAAGAGAACGATTCCCTGAATATTAACCCCGAAGGCCGAAACCAACATCAGATCAATATCCAGGAGACCACTCATCTTATCTATTTTCCAGTTAGTTTCTAATTTTATATGATATAGATGTAAATTTTATTGTTAAAATATTTCGTTCAACACATGACTAATCTCAACGGATGAGTACTGTCAACACATGAACCTTTATTTTATAAAGATAAAGATGTGAATTTTATTGTTAAAATATTTCGTTCAACACATGACTAATCTCAACGGATGAGTACTGTCAACACATGAACCTTTATTTTATAATATTCTTTATTTTCTAAATTGGAATGAGGCCCAATCAATTACCATATAAAGTTAATTATATGGATTCCATACAACACATGTATATAATAGCAACGATAAATAATCAACCATCATCCAAAGTGCACTACACTGTATAAGCATCAAATATAGATATCTAACGCTTATAACAGCCTGTCGATCCATCGATCGACATACAACTAATTATTGGGATTAGTGTATGCCATATTTTATCCCAATACCCGTGTGGGGTTTCAAACAATCAAACACAGATTTTATTTGTGCAGTTGGGCGATGTGTAAAATTTATCGTCCCAATCAATATCCTTCAAATAGGTGTACATAAACAAACCGTCCGGTTTGTAAATGAATATTTATTTTATTCACATTCACTATATTCATATTCACGTTAAAAATTATATTTTCAACGATCAAATTATTTTATTCAACCTATGAATATTCTATTCGGTTCATTTATTAAATAAAATGATATCTTTATTTTTCTAATTTATTTTAGAAAATTTCAGCGGCATAACGACACGATACTAGAAACGGGACAAGGCCTAGCCTTATCCCCGGTCTAGTGATGGCCCACGCCATTCACACATCAATCAAATCCATTCTATTTCACCAAACAATCAAATAATCTAACCAACTACACAACCAAACAAACAAGTCCATGGTCTGTGGACGATGGTGTCGGGTGCTACTAAACACCGTCTGCATCCTAGTATATATATAACTAGAAAGAGAAGATTTAAAGTGATGAGTTCTCACCGATAGCTAATCCAATACCACGACTCTTCTATTGTAGGAAATCATCACTGTTCTCGCATTTTGTCACTTTCGTTGCCCGTAGCCACTACATATATAAAAATCACATTTTTATATTGTTGTTATGTATATAAAAATCATATTTTTATAATCACTCCATATGGATAAAATTCTATTTTTACATCGCTACTATATAGATAAAAATTCTATTTTTACATCGCTACTATATAGATAAAAATTCTATTTTTACACCTCCTACATAAAAAAGATCGAATTTTTATTATCTATATAATATAAAAATCGAATTTTTATTTTCTCTATACTATAAAAATCATATTTTTATTCGCTTTTCCACCAAATACACTTTCCTATCTTTTCATATAGAAAGATCTAATTTTTTTTCATCGCTATAAAAATCTCATTTTTACTTCACTATATATATAATAAAAATCAGATTTTTATTTCGCTACATATATAAAAATAATAATTTTTATATTTTTCTCTTCATGATAAAAACCATATTTTTATATGGTACTCATATAAATAAATACCACAACTTTACTTCACCACTACATGGATAAAAATCATATCTTTATACCGCTACCTTATAAGTAAAAATCATATCTTTGTTCAAATAAAAATCATATCTTTGTTCTAATAAAATGCGTATATTTTTAACACGATGTTCACCTAAATAAAATCGAACCTTTTCTATATAAGTTATATTTAAGAATCACATTATTATCTACTGCAAAATTAATTAAGTCAGATTTAAACAATGTTATAGTTAAATTAATTATACAAAACAAAAAAACTCACTGTACCAAATCTGAAACCCGTCATCCCTTGAGAGAAGCCACCGCTGCTGCCACCGGAGTTGGTCGAAGCTCGCGGGTCTGTGCGGCGATGGAGGGGGGCTGACGGTTGTGGCGGCTGCACGCTGGGGCTCGCGGTGGAAGGCTGGGTCAACGCGGTTTCGTATTGGCGATGGGGGAAGGAGGAAGCGGAGGAGGTGTCGAGCTGGGGTGGAGCGATGTTAGTGGAGCGGAGCGACTGGGTGGAGGTGAACGACGGTGGAGCGATGAGGCTAGGCGACGAGGCTCGTGGGTTTTTTTTTATTTCATAATTCAGATCTGAATGATATCACAGTAGGGTTGACCGAGTAGAGAGGGATAAGGGGGGGTTTATTTAATTTATATATAAATATTTTATTATTTTTAATTACATAAAGGTAACTTTTTAACACGAACTCGAAATAAAGCCCACCGACTGTCGTCCCTAGCGTATTGCCCCTGTTCCGAACACAATGGGATGTGTACCGTAGGCTGATTCGATCGTTTCGATCAGTTTTTGTCAAAATCAACATATAACTCTATATATTGAATTTGAACGCGCATTTCAATTTACCGGGGCCACATACTAACTCGAAAAATTCCCAAAAAATATTTTCTAGCTTTGTATTGACGATACGGTCCTAACAAAACTAATTTCGTCGAATTCTGAGACCGTTTGAAAAATGGCCATTTTCCAGTCGATTAAAATCAACTGAAACTGGTCAAACGCGTTTTCCTTTGCCACGCTCACATATTGATTCGAAAAATTATGAAATTTGAAACCTAGCAATAACTTGAAATCACGGATCCAACAAAAGTGGTTTCGTCGAAATTCGAGGTCGTTTGCAAAATTTCCATTTTTAAAGGCCTGAATTCCATAGCGACTATTCAGAATTTTCAACTGGACATATCTTTTGATCCCCGCTATGAAATTTCGATTTTTCGGATTCATTGGAAAGATATCCTCAAATAGATCCTATTATTTTTGGTTTCACTAAAATCCGGATTGTTTTGCACCCGGTATGTTCAATTGAAGTTTGAAATCGAATTATCGAACTACCACGCCATTTTCAATTCCTTTTATAATTATATATAATTATTTATATTCTAACGATGACATATATAAATATATACGTTCTAATTTTATTCAAAATAAATTTTTCTTCGTTATTATTTAGAATAATTCATTTTAAATAATCAAAATTCGCTGAAATTGCCAAAATAAAAATTTTAAATTGGCCCAGATTTCCGGGTTATTACAATCTCCCCCACTTAAAACTTTTCGTCCCCGAAAAGGAACGAAGCCGAAAGTTGTTTCACAAATCAACTCAACGTTCGATCTGGCTTCCATTCTCCAACTTTTCAGTTTCTGAGAATTTTTCAAATTTTTCAAAAATTTGGTTAACACCCTAAATTTTCGAAAAATTTCGCCATAACCTCCCCTGCACCGGGAGCAACGGGAAAATCCCGAAATTGCCATACAGGCCCTCTGATCTCAAAAAGAAAAAGAAAAAGCCAAGCGGCTAGCCAATCGGCTCATAAAATCATCATCACCCAAACAAAACAGTAAATTATGATAAACATGTACCTATTTGTCGGGAAAACAAATTTTATTCTCTGCTCTAGCCTCCTTGCTGTGACCTGTTCAATGTAAGTACATGTATATGCAAGCAAATGCGACTAATTTTCAATACAATTCACTATTTGATTCTATTAGGCTAAATGGTTCAAAATTATCAAACAAATAAACAAACAACACAAACATCAATCAATTAGTGAATTAGAGTTTCAAATTCATAATTTGATATATATACAGAAAATCATGTTTTTGATGCCAATTCACAACAAATAAATCTATCTATATAAGTTTTGGTTCTCACACCAGTCTAATGGAAATATATAGAAATCACACCTTCGAAACACGAACATAAATATTGATGATGCCATGGTCATTATCAACATCAACTCCGGGTGACTAGAGCGTGATTCTGTATCTATCCAGTATATTAAAACTTCGAATATACGTTCATGACGCGTATACGTGAAATTTTTATATACTCGATTGTCCATATTCAAAATAAATAAATATTCAAATACGTATAAAGCGATTTAAATTTTTTTAAAACAAAATTGTGTTCATTTGAAAAATATACTCTTCACACTCGTTCTAGGATACTACTGATCCTATCTCTAACGAGTCATTCTAATTGGATATTACTAATCCAATATCTGATGAATTCTTTCGTATGGTTCTAATGTGTCATGTTCTCGAGCTCTGTAAACCAAAGCTCTGATACCACTGTAGGAACCCGTTACTTCCCTATGAAGGAAAGAGCGGATACTTTTAGAACAACACACAAATGAACGCAGACGGAAGAACATTTCATTGCTATTACAACAATTCCATCAGATACAAGAATATACAGAGTATAATTGAATAAATTACATTCGATAAATATCAGAGATTACAATAAATTACATAGCAGCGGAAAAATATACAAAACACAACTAAAAGTGATACACGGATACAGAGCTTTCCGAGCATCGTTCCAGCTGTAAATCAGGATCCTGTGAATATAAATCTGCAAAACCAAAACTACTAGCTGCCCGTGTCGACTGGTGTGAGAACTAAAATAGTTATTTAAAACTTTACTTTAAAAGAGAGTAATTCAAGGGACCACGCCGTATAACACGGAACGGGTTTCCTCCCAAGAATACCAGTGCATAGGATAAACAACGCAATGCTTTTTCGAAAAATGAAGTCATTATAAGACCCAGGTCCCATCACATAATG
>JASFAX010007556.1:0-23007 GCA_030737875.1 Allium sativum | reverse complement strand
ACAATGTGTATACAAGTGCATACTAATCTGCAATGTGGCAAAAATTATCACTAATCTACAATGTGGCAAAACTTAAAATTATACCTGAAAACTGCCCATGCATGCTATTTCATGTTACTTCACTGCTCTACATTGCCATAACAACACACAAAAGAACTCCAAACATGATCCAAGATATAGCTAAAGCTTTTGCAAAGAATTTTTCTCCTGTCTCGTGTTTTCCACAGTCAATGCGCATTAGGGCCAACTCTTCCTTCAAATCTGCCACCAATTCATCGGCTTTTACCCTCTTTTGCTTTTGCTTCTGCAGCTTTTCTTCAATTGTCTTCTTTTCCATGAGCAATTGCAATATAGTCTTTTCTTTTTCCATCAATTTAACACTAGTATCATCCAATTCAGAATTGTTGTTGATTTCGTACACTTCGTCATGCCACATAAAATACCCGCAATCGCCAATCTGCACATACATTAAATTCTCGAGTAAAATCCGCAACAAAAAAAACCTAATTTATACTTACCGGCCACATGGAGCAACCAAAAAACTTCTTCCCCGCATTCGACCCCACCTTTACAGTCCTCAACTTTGCTGGGATATTGTGGTGGCAGTTCTTTCTCGCAGCCGCTGTTGACGAATTTGAAGTTGAAATTGATGTCCGCATCATGCAATATTCAGTGATATCCGCAGTCCTGAAACATCAATTACATTCCTGAAACATCAACATAAAACAAATTTGTGACTGACGTGTACTCTTATAAGTACCAACAAAGATTGCATAAATGTGGATATGATAAATGCACTGTGTACTATATGACATCTAACAAGGCTAAATAAACAAACACTTACGATTAAGGGCCTTGGGAGTGAAAGTGCCTCTCTGAATTTGGCATTGTCCCATAGTGCCCAGTGGAACATTATCCGGCGAACTTTTGTGCTCAAAAGCATTGTCACATTCTACCTCCATTCCCCGGACAATGTTCCACCAGGCAGTATGGTGGACAACAAAATCTAACACCCAAAGAATTACGATTTCTACTTGTTCTCACAAGGTGGAATGATAGGCACAACCCAAAGAAGTACTTTTGTGAAACAACATATTTAACGATGTAGGTTTGAGGAAAAAAAGACTTAAATGGCTAGGGAATCCCTTCATGTTAAGCCTAAAACAGATTAGCCTAAAAAATGAATGTACAGACTGACGAAGTACAACACTACGGATCATCGAAAAAAGGTAAGTTAAGATCAAAAAATTCGTTTACAGTACCTTAGGGCAATGAAAGTAGATCAACAGCGAAGCAATTTCATGCAAAATCGGATCTTTATTTGGTAGCGAACAACGTAATTAGTGGTTGCCTCGTCGAATTTTGCTGCAGTGATAACTAAAATGATAGGAAAAGGAAGAAGAGGTTTTTTTTGAGAGGAAGGCGAATTTAGGGAAGAAGAAGGGCAACAAGAATTGGGATTCCCTGCGATATGAATTGGGATTTTAGTTTAGGGTTCGAACGATTTAGGGTTGAAAGTGGAAAAGTGAAAACAACGATAATTATTTTATTATTTTTTAGCGGTAAAATGAAAATTTAGGGAAAGATAGTTAGGTCAATTTTCTCAAGTGAAGACAACGCGAATTATTTTACAGCGGGAAAATGAAAATTTGGGTAAAAGATCGCTGCTGTGGTGAAGGAAATTAGATTGATGTGGATCACTAATCTGGACCGTTGGATATTGTTGACGCGGATTACTAATTTTATTCACGTGGCTACTGCAACACATGTTGATATCTATGGTAACACATTGAAACGTGCGTTGCAATAGACAAAAAACATCATAGCAATGGCAACATTGTAGCTAGCAACACCATGGGTTTTCGTTGCGATAGGTCATCTATGGCGTAGTGTACCTATTTTTTTCTATTGACAATCCTTTTTCAGTCTATGTTCTGCTGTTGTTCTTTTGTTTGGACAGAGCTTTGCTATTCTTACTGATTTTTTTCAACATATGATGGTTCATTGCTCTTCAAAAATTTAAGCAATTGATCGACTGCTTAGCAAATGTATTCTATCATTAAAGACAAGAAGAAAAAAAATCTATGTATGTGATATATTGCTACTAAATATTTTTTTTATAAAAAAGTAGTTGGAAAATATTTGCCATTCAAATATGTTTTTTATTTTGAAATAAATACCATATTTACATTGATATTATTTTTTGTAAACGTACTCTATAGTTAGTATGACAATGCAAATGCATTGCAGGATAACGTAATAATGGGGTTGAATGGAGCTACAAAATATATAACTTCAATGTTTCTCAGGTGTGATTACCTTAGCTTTATTTCTTTTACATTAACTTCTGCTGCAAGTATGTTGTCTCCTATACTTATTTCCTTCTGTTTCTATTATTTTAGACCACACAAACAAGGGAGAGCAGCATGATAACTGTCGTTGCATCAACTGATACAACTCGACCAACCCGAAAAACGTTGACCAAAGGGAAAATCAAGGTCAATGATGTATTCTTTCGAAGTTTTCATTTTATTCCACAATAATTCATCTAGACAAAATAGCGTCATAACTTTGCTTTGTTTACCCTCATGAACACGGAACGTGGATTTGCCAGCAGTGGTAAAGGACTGCATCATGAACAATGGATGAAGCAGTAAATAACGATAATACTATCATATATATATATATATATATATATATATATATAACAAAACTACAGTCCTGCTAATCACATCTTCATGTTTAGGTCTATAATTCTTATCTTTAGATTTTAAGTATCTTTTAATCCAAATTTTAATTTTTCTGTTTTTACAATGGCATCTTCATGTTTTGACTGCTAATGACTTACATCACAACAAAAGAAGCTGGCTCCAAACATACGTTTTGGAATTTCTAGAAACTAGATTTTGGACATGAGACAGTATATGACGAACGTTTAGCGTTAAATTCAGCATTTATTTCTATATTTGATGAACATTTAGCGTTAAATACTTCATTTATTTTTTGGTATATTTATACCATTTATATATCAAATTGCTATAGGTATAACCAAGATTGAGCATTCCTCAAATTACGTCTTCCTTCGACATGTGTGGTTTTAAAATGTGCAGTATGGATATAAAATGTTTACATCAACACAATCGAGGCAGTTTATTTTTTGTCATATGGTTATTTTGCTATGCCCATTTGTTTATTGAGGTTCTTTTAATTTTACTTTTGTTTGATTTTCTTTTTCTTTTTTCCTTTAGCAGCATTTACATTCAGATTATCAGAATTGGCTTCGAAACATTGCTCGGATATCCAATCGACTGTCAGCAAGCAAGCTTCGATCTTGGTATACCTTTGGTATTTTTTTAAATGTGGAACTATAATACTTTTTGCATATTATCTATTTTACAGCTTTTTTTTATGATAAAAAAATATGGTTTGTGCATGTCTGTTGCTATGAAATTTATACAGGACATGTCAGAGTTTAAATTAATATACAACCAGTTTCAAATAACATATTGTTTTTTTACTGAAACTTCATTATTTCTCACCAGATTTTGACAAATATAACGTAGACTAATAAATTTATTTACAGGATATACAAAAAATGGTTCATTTTTTACCATTTCCGATAAGACCAAACCTTCGCTTAAAGATCACCTTGCTGTTCACTTGATTTACCATACAGTTACTGTTCTAAAATAACATTACATTGGATAACAGTCTACATTTCTTTTATACTATTTTTTACAGCATATCATTTCATTTCATATGCCTGCATTTAAGAGCCAGTGAACATAAATATTAATTTGTCTTCAAGTTATATTTTCAAATTACCTGACTACTGGATGGTTTAAAATTTACTATATGTACTAAATTGTTTAGTTTGATGCCAGTCTAAACCTTGGAATGCAGTATCTTTTTGGTTGCCACTTACAAACTGGAATGCAGAGTTGTGCTACACTACTGCAGTCGTCAATCAACATGTCTTTCTGTCCTTACATGCCAATGGCATTACAATGGGAACACGTTTTTGGGTATCTTTTAAACTTTCATTCTTTTCTATCGTATTACTGTATAATATAGTTTATTTATCTGTTTTGTTATCCGATACTGTCATGATATTTGATACATGATGAGTTCATCCTTCATCTATTTTTAATTACTTCTGTGCATGTGTGGACCTGTAAGAAGCAATTTTTAAAACCCGCTTCACTGATTTCAATCACAGTTGTACGTCGACTGATATTTTTATCCTATTTTTTATCCGTGGCTTGCAGTTGTTGAGAGGATCGAGGCAGCGTATATGGCCAGACAGTCAGCTAAATAGTCATGCATATTCCACCATCTACCAGCCTTTTCCTATTGTCATCATTTTTTTATTCCCATTTGTATTCCAAAATCAAAACCATTTGTGTCACCTTTTTGGTATTCCCATTATTTCTATACTCATGATTACGCCGAATAATAGATGTTTTTAATCAACTGAATAGGGTACTCAACAATTTATGTTTCTCCAGTCATTTTTCTACTTTGACATGTTTGTATTTTTATAGACAACATCTATTTTATTTGTTTTTGACGAACTACATTTGACAATTGAATCACTAACAGCAGTTCTGCGGTTTTGTATGTACTGCAATGATGTTCAGCTCTTAAATTTGTGCTCATTTACGCACAAAACCATCTTTAATTTCGAATGTCTATGCACATGTCCAACAAACGTGCCTTTCGTGAATAGCTTTTTATCCATTTCTAAAAAGAAATTGCTACTTCTTTTCATTAGATTTTTGTCATGAAAGGCTACAACTCTTTAACTATTATTTATACATCACAAACTTGATTTCCAAAACACCGATTCTTCTTCTATTTTTTTTATCTTAATTTCTAAATAATCTTGCATTCCAAAAGCATTCTAAATATTCAAATTGCTTTTAAATCATTGAATTTATTTCATATCTCTTGATTCAATTAGCATTCTACTTCCTTCAATCTTCTCAAACACATTCAATAACCGAGGATAAGATTATAGGAAGGGTGTACTCAAACTGTTGGCTAATTAGTGTTTCGTTGAACACATCGAGAAGTCAAAAATCTTATTGAATTGTTGAAGTCTTGTTCGATTGCTTAGATGTGGTAATGAAGCCCTGTTTGTTTTGCTTGGGCGTGAAATCCCATTGTGGTTGCGCGGGTATGTTGTTAATCTATTCCTGTGGGTGAAGTGAGAGTGTTAATTGTGAAAAGCCAGAAGAAGTCTAGGACTGGACGTAGGACGGTGCTCTGAACCAGCATAAAAATTCCTGGTGTCATTTACTTTATTGTATTTACATATTGTTTATCTATGACATCGATATATTAAGTTTATTAAATTTTTACTTACATAACTATTGCATAAGTTTAATATATATCACATTATCTAAGCTTTCGCATATTCATATCAATCCATATTAGTCAATCCTACTCTAGCACTCTTTTCAATTGGTATCAGAGCAGGACATCCTACAACCGTAAACCAGTTATCTAATACTCGATAATATGGATAATAATACTAACACCAGCAATAAAAAAAGCCACACAAAAGGTCAATCTACTGCATGACCTCCATTTTTCAATGGCATAAACTATAACTATTGGGATACACGTATGAGAATTTATATGCAAGCAAATTGTTTTGACTCCTAGAATATTACTCAAAAAGAATATACACTTCCCACTATGAATTATTCCGAGTGATTAACCAATGAAAAAGCAGAACCGACTGCTAATCTAAATCTATGAATATGTTGCATTGTGCTTGGATAAAAATGAGTTTAACCGAATTCGTATATGCAATACTGCATATGAAATTTGGTGAACACTCAAAGTTACACACAAAGGAACTAGCTAGGTTAAACAAAGCAAGATATATATGCTTAAAAATAAATTTCAGAATTTAAAATGAACGAAAATGAATTAATTAATGATATGTATTCTAGATTTTAAAACATTTGTCATTCATTATTGGGCTTAGGTGAAAAATCATCTGATTTTGATATAGTATCAATGATACTAAACTCTTTGACGGAAGATTGGGAAAGAAAGGCCGGGGCAACCGAAGAAGCTAATGATCTTTCAACCATGAAACCCGAAGAGTTAATAGGTAATCTAATGTCGTACGAAGTAAATTTACAGGCTAAATGGTTCATGCACAAGACAAAACGAATTTAGCTTTCCATGCTGAAAAGGATGAATCAGATTCCGATGAAAAAGACTTAGCTTTCATTGCCAAAAATTTCTAAAATTTTTTGATATACAAGAAGGAATTCAAGAACAATGGAAAGAAAATTCTCAAGAATAATAAAAATAAAGTTGCTCCATCTTAAGTTGAATGCTTTGGTAGTCGCATAACGGGACATTATAAAAAATATTGTCCTGAAAAAAGAAAGAACTACACAACAAAAACAAAAGGATAAAAAAGAAGCGAGCTTTCTCAGTACCGTGGGATGATTCAGACACTTCATCTCCTAAAAGTGATAGTGACAGCGACAACGAACAAGCTAATGTGTGCTTCATGGCTAAAAAAACTAAGGTTAGTGATTTTACTTTCGAAGATATGATAGAAATCAATACAAAAATATTAGAACTTATAAATAGTTTTAAAAGAAAATTTAAATAAGAAAATGAGGATAAGAAAAAGGCAGAATTTGAAAGAGATTTGCTAAATGATGAAAAGGAGATATTAGAAGATAAAATTAGAAAACTTTAAGAATCTCCATCTAATGCAAACTCTCAACTTTCTTTATTGAGTTATGAAATTGAAACTGAAAAAGAAAATCTGCTTGCTTCTAAAAATCATGAGTTAAATACTAAAATGAAAATTATTGTGATGACTGCCCATAACATCTACACTAAACAAGAGAAATAATACACTAAAAGGTGCGCCAAACAGCTATGAACGATCATCAGAGTAGGTAAACACATGCGAAACTTGTCGTATAACTCACAACGCAAGGATAAAATATAATAAAATATATACAACAGGCAATAATAGTGAAGCAAAACTTAACAGAGTCTTAAAATCTATCACATCAACATGAAATAATATCCATACATCAGGGATTTAACGTAAGAATCTGTACGTGGTGCCTCACTACAAACACTCAGAGCATAACAGCGGAAAAACAAGATACTAATGGTAGCAATATAATACGCCAGCCTCGTGCTTGCCACCGAACCTCAACATCATCCTCCCTAAGATATCACTTGTCACATGGTACTTAGCCTACCCATCCAAAAATCGGATGAACAATTTAAGGTAATAAGAGGGAAACATAAAACCTTGAGTCAGACAACAGTTTTGGTGAGCGATAAAACAACTATCTAATATCATTAATGAAGTATATGAGAATGGGTAAATAACAAATTAATCTACCAAAACACCAAAGAAGAACTCAACCCCATCTTCCCCACGTCGGGCAGTGATAGCCTTTACAAACAAGCATTTCAACGATACATCCATGGCAATCAGAATAATCATTCATTCATGGCAATTAGAATTAACCAAACAATAGCAATTAGATTAACCTGTAATATCTTACGTAAACCATCCTACCCGAGATCGACATTTCCCAAGCACAAGCCCTAGAGGCCTAAACCAATATCAAACAAGTACCCAAGAAACATCTCCTTCGACGTCATACAATCTACGTGAGACAGTAATAACAAACAAACAACATTCATGATAGCCTCTGGCTACCAATGCCAATCCTGCTTCGAAACCATCGTTAATCGTATGATGGTACACCATGACAGCCATATGTCATGCGTTAATGGTAAACCCAGTTCTAGCAAAAACTCCATACGCCTTCACAACTCATATGTTTATCTTCTCAAATATCGAAAACTAGGCACTTCACGATAGCTCAAGGTACGAGGCCCTTCACGACTGCCCAAAGTACCCCTACTTTGAGTCTGCTAAAACTTTCGACAACGATAACCTCTCGGTCTTAACATATCCAACCATCAACCCTGATGACCACTCACAAGCTCAAGTCCCCCTTGAGTAACCATTAGCTACGAGCTCAAAACACCCTTGAGTCGTCTTCACATTCGTTGCTCTACACCAATCAACGAACAAATCACAACACTTTGAACTTTCCTCCACGAATTCCCTTCGAAGCCACGTCCATTCCTGAACCAAAATGATTGCCACTTTTCGTCTACATTCAACTCACAACTTTTCATCTCTCTACTATGATAACACCATTCACAGCGTCTATAAATGTTGCGATCCACCTTCCATTGCATGCCGATTCATTATGGGTCGAACATGTCAATCCACTATGGATCGGACATACCGATCCTTGCTGCCACTGCTTAGCCCCATCCAAACCCCTTGTTGATCCATCTATTTGAAGCGGCCGATCCACAGCATTCTACTTGAGCTCGATCCATCAAAGTTGCTGATCCATCACTAAAAGTGCAACCGACCCATCCAAAAGTGCAACCGACTGATCCACCACAGAAAGTGCGATCGATCCATCCAAAAGTGCAACCGACCGACCATCACAGAAAGTGCGACCGATCCATTAGATAGTGCAATCGACCGATCCATAATAGAAAGTGCGACCGATCCATCAGAAAGTGCAACTGACCGATCCATCACAGAAAGTGCGACCGATCCATACTAAAGTGCGACCGATCGATCCATAACACAAAGTGCGTTCGATACATCAAAAAGCGCTATCGACCCATCCATCATAGAAAGTGCGACCAATCAATCCAAAAGTGCAACCGACCGATCCAAAACAGAAAGTGCGACCAATCCATACGATTTTCCGCCCAATTTAGCTTCAATTTGATTCAAAATTTATGCAAAACACTCGATCTAACTAATTCATCAAAATCAATCATCAACAATACTTAAAACAACAAATTTATATCAATAACCATATGAAATTTACCGAAATCACAGTAAATAAATAAATAAATGACCAAAAAAGGGATCTAACTTTCATAAACATACGAAACTATATACAAATTACTGATCTTACGTTACTAGATTAGATCCTATGGAGATTCACATGAAATTACACTTACCACAATGCAGATCTAGGAGAAATCGACTTAAAATGATGAAAACATGTTCATGCAACTCATATACTTGATTGAATCCGTGCGAGAGATGCATATCACTCATCAATTCTCAAAAACAACACAAAATGATGAAATCTCGATTCTAGACAGCAAAGAATTTTCTTTAAAATCTTCGATTTGATGAACTCTTTGTTTGATTGATGTAGATCTTGCTTTAAATGATGTAGATCTTCGATTCTCTTATGTAGATCTTGAATTTCGATGGTGGAAAGGTGTGTTGGCTTGAGCAAGGAGAATCACTAGCCCAACCAAATGTGAGAATAGAGAAAGTAAACTATTCTCCATGTCTTCCACCCCCTACTTATAGCCTTCCACCAGCCCCCTAATGGGCCTCTCCAAATTAGCCCATTATGGATTTTAAAACCTGAACAACCAACTGTAAAACACAAAAACATCTATTCCTCCCAAATCGGTAAACCAAATCTTTAATGTGAGCACTCTACGGAATTAGCAGCACCATTTCCTTTCCAATGAGACCAATCTCGGCATCTAGTTCAATCTGAATCAAAAGTTATCCCCTGTAAAAGAATGATAGGGGCAAAATGGTCGTAAACAAAATTGGTAAAAATTATGGACATCTCTCATATCCCCATAAACAATATATCAAAATATGAGAATGATCCAACCCTTAGCGAATATAATAAAAATATTTTATGATCCTTCGATACATAAAATGCGGGCTCTTACAATTATAAAATTAGATAAATCCATTCTTAGAATTAAATTAGATGATATCACACGAATTGTCACTAATTTTAATAAAGATAGAGAAAATTCATCTAAAATTATAGAGAATTATCAAACTATATCTAGCAAAAAGGGACTAGGATATGTACAAAAAACTAATATTCTTAAGAAATCCAAGAAAAAGTCTAGACCTACCAAACCGATAACGTTTTCTGTAAAGAAGCCAGAAACATTTTATAGCAAGAAAAAGTTTTCAATGAATGTTAGTGTATGGGTTCCTAAAAAGAATATTATTTTATTAGGAATAAATATATTAAAACATTCTTAGAAACTGTTAATAATAATAAAGATTATAGTTTTAAAAGGGACACCAAACCCTCTTGGCACTACTACAACAGTGGGCTTATTCGACACAAGTTTTATGTGGCCTTAGATCAAAAAAGTGTTGCATTTTCCCCTTTTTTTAAATAGGCAACACCGGAAGGGCGTGGCATCCGCGGCCGTTGGTTTTTCCCTCTAAGGCAATGCTTAGCACATCTACTGCCACGGAAAGAAAGTGTTGCATTATAGACGTAATGCAACACTATTTGCACGTAATGCAACAATATTCAGCGTTGCTTGAAAGTTAGTTAGATCCTGGCTACCAGGTCACGATAGCGGCGGCCATGTCTGCTTTCCGTGTCAGCTGCCTATGTGTCACACTGGCACGTTAGCTGCACATGTGTCACATGCCATTTCAGCTGTGGCGTCTAAGTGCCATGTGGACTTACTACTATTTTATGTAATGCAACACCACTATATTATGGAATGCAACACCATTATCTTGAATTACAACATTAGGAAAAAAGCAAATGCAATAGTAAAAGAAGGCAAATACAACGCTTTAATTATAAATTTTGCAATTTCAGTTTTGTACATAGAAGAAACACATCTGTTACATTCATCATCACATTCAAACCTTCAATACATGCCACCTTCAATACATACGATCAAATACATAATTCAATGCTTTAAATATACAACACATACAATCAAATACATAATTTAAAAGTACCAAAAGTGCCAACACATACCACCTTCAATAATGGTGCCAACAAATATGATCAGTGCGCATTCTACAAAGCAGCAATGCCATGAACCGGAAACTATATCTCTCCATGTCATTTCAGGTCCTCCACTTGTCGGCTGTATCTCTCCTCATCATTTCAGATCCTACAATTTGAATTTATAAGTTATTTGATAAGTGCATATGTGTTGTGTGCATCATGACATTTGGCTATCTAATTAACTTATAAATCTTAGTGAGTTACGCATACAATTATAACAGTTGACCATTCAACATTGGTCACTCGTGCCACCTCAGAATTGAGTATACTTCGTCTTCTGTGCAAGCATTTCCAGTTCACATATTTACCTAACACCATCCATCGGGTCCCTCGCACAGCCTTTCAAGCTTCAGAACATCATCATCTCCATATCCCCTAAATCCCAATCTTCGAAAGTTTAAAAAAAAATTCAATGGAGGACTCGTCTCTATACATCACTGCCACTGTTCTTATGGGACATTGGAATTTTAGAAGCTATGCATGACGTTCTAAAGGTGACTCTCAATCATAATTCGTGTCCTATACGGGTAATACCCAAAACTCTTTTCTATTATCATGCCCATCGTACAGTAAACGTGATCATGCGCTAATGTTGAATTTTTTTACAAAACCTGGTGGTGCTATTTACCTGCAAGCATGATCTAATGAAGAATTTGAGCCTGAACTAGCTTTAGAAGTGGAATCATGGGCTAAAGTTGATGGACTTTACCGAGTTCCTAAAGAGTAATGTTCCTGCTGTTGAAGAAATAATGAAGCAAATGGGACGTGTGCTTGCAATTGACGACTGCAACTGGCCTCAGTATGACCACACATCTTTCTACCTGAAAATGCAATTTTATGAAGGCATTGGCAATATCAATACTTTTGCTGCTCAATTCAGTAACAAGGTTTACCTCATTAAGGTTCAGCGTTGTGCCCATGTTCATCTTGGAACAAGGCCTGAACTTCTTTTTGTGAGCAATAGGGAGGAACAGGTGGTTCCATGTTTGCATCATTACGGATGGGAATGGGAAATGGATTCAGATGAAAGATTTGATGCAATGATACAAGAAGCTGATGTACTACCCCTTTGCCGAGCTTATTTCCTGAAGCCACCCATGACATACATGTTGATAACCAAGCCCTAATGAACCAGAGGAATGATCAGTGGGTAGATATAAAAGGTTATCAGGAATTTGACTGGCCAAACTACCTCACCCCTTGTCCTGATGTTGTGGGTCCATCACATGCTGCGGGTCCATCACATGATGCGGGTCCATCACATGTAGCAGCTCACTTCGGACTAGCTCTCCCACAGCCGTAAAGCCCTAACGAGTCTGTTGGAAGTTCCACAGCCCCGCAAAGCCCTGATCTGGTACGAACTGTTGCTACTATAATGTCATTTTTCAGATATATATGTATTAAGTTAACTTTATGATACTTTTTGATGTGGATGTGCATGTCATTTTTTGGATGTGTATGGTATGAACTGATCGATGCTGCCTTATGATACTTGTGCGTGTATGGTATGAACTGATGTGTATTGTATGGATTGATGCTGCCTTATGATACTTGTGCGTGCATATATACTTGTGCGTGTATGGTATGAACTGATGCATATTGTGTGGACTGATGCTGCCTTATGATACTTGTGCGTGCGTGTTAGATACGGGTATTTATATCACAAAACCTCAGTGTAAACACACCGCAGTGCATACGCACCGCAGTGCAAACACACCGCAATGCAAACTCACCGCAGTGCTACACATGTATTTGTATGAACTTTATGGTACAAACATATTGCAGTGCACACCGCAGTGCTACACATGTATTATCACGAAACCTTAAGCATACAATTGTATGTCATTTTTTGGATGTGTATGGTACGAACTAATGCTGCCTTATGATACTTTTGCAGCCTTACGATACTTTTTTGTATGACTGCTTTATGATATGTAGTAAGACATAATATGGATGCAAAACTGAGCATACGTTTCCAAAATCGAAACATCAAAATTGGTAGTTTCCAAAATCAGATGGAAAATAACTGTGCGTGTTAGATACGGGTGAACGACTCGTCCAGATCGGGAAATTGGTAGCCTCAAGCACACCGCCATGAAAACACACTGCAGTGCTACACATGTATCTGTATCACAAAACCTCAAGCATACAATTATATGTCAATGTAAATGAACGCAAAGTGCAAATCAATTTCAACGGTAAAATCCCCATTCCTTAACTAGCTCGACCTCTATAATAAACCAATGTCTTTTTTATGCTAATAGCCCGATTCTCATGGCCCAAAAAGGTACCACTCAGTTCAGTGAAACCTAAATCCTGGTGGCAAACCCACTGGCGCCATCTTCTTTTTTTGGTTTTTTGCTGGGTATAATTTTCGAATAAACCTCAGCATAATCCCAAATCCCAAATCAATGGTCAGAGCGCAACTAATTACTCATACTTTAATCTTTCACCGACAAATCACTCATAAGCGAACGGGTTTTCCTATGTTTGGGATGTTCAAGCAACTAATTACTCATAAGCAAATGGGTTTTCCAAAATGTAACAAATGAACTAATTACTCATAATCCAATCTTTAATAAGTGCAACTAATTCGTAGTTCTATATAAAGTGACCTAAGGGAAAAAACTGGCGATGTCAACGCCTTAAGAAATCAAAGTTAGAAAGCATTTCAAAGCTTCAACCTTTTCAGAATAAAATTTGCTATCGAGGAGAGGAGCGATACTGACGTGAATTTAGGTTTAAATTTTTGTCGATAGTAAGAAGGGGGAAAACGATTAGATGATTGAGAAGAAGAACGACTTGTGACTAGATTGTTTTTACATTATTTCGTGAAGGGAGAAGATCGCGCAAAATTTTCGTTAAAAGAATGCAATGATGTGGTTGTTAATGATTGGATGTTGGCTAACGTTCAGAATCATCAGAACCATAGATGGTTTGAACCGTTAGATTAATCTTGCATCTATGGTTGGGTTTTTTATATGTTGATAACGCAGATCGCTGAGCTAGATTGTATATATGTAATGTTATGCTTTTAACTGGTGTTGCACGTCTAAACACTAGAATTTCCACCGCAACACTGCATTCACGTATAGTGCAACAACATATGAATATTGTTGCAGAAGATCAAAGAAATCATAGCTTTCGCCACACTTTTCATGCAATGCACACAAATTATTGTCGAATATGCCCACTTTTTAGTAGTGTGGGTTTGGTTTCCTAAGATCTAACTCTTATGATCCTAACGGAGGAAGTGGGTACTAGTGTCATTACATATCTTTTGCAGGACCCACTCAAGAAAAGAGGAAAATGGATACTCGACAATGGTTTCTCTAAACATATGACGGGAGACAATGCTAACACATATTATCTACTCAAAAGGAGGAACTGTCACATTTGGAGATAATTTCAAAGGATATAACATCGGCAAAGGCGATGTGAGAAATTATAGTACGTCTAATTTACCTCTTATTACTTATGTTTTATTAGTTAAAACTTTGAAACATAATATGTTAATATTAGTCAGTTATGCGATAAAGGTTTTAAAATATCATTTTCTAAAAATAAATGTATCATTTTTGATTGAACTCAAAATCTTGTTTTCAAAGGTAATAGAGATAAAAATATTTATATTTTAAATATGAAAGTTAATAATAATCCAGATATTTGCTTACTAGCCAATAATATTGATCCTTGGTTATGACACAAGAGATTTTGTCACATAAATTTCAAAACCATTAATAACATAAAATGAAATTGTTAGTGGTTTACCAAAAATAAATTTTAAACTTGAAAATCTACGTGATGCTTATCTGTTTGAGAAATTAACTAAATCGTTCAAATCTAAAAAGGTTATTTCAACTTTGCAACCATTGGAATACTACATATGGATTTATCTGGGCCAACTAAAATTCAATCCATAAATCATAGTAGATATGTATATATAACATAAAGAACAACATCAATCAATAATATAATCAAGTTTACTTAACTTCTTACATAAAATAATAAATTAAATATTTTGAATCAATAAGCATAAAACAAATGTTAAGTAATGTACTGTTAATCAAAGTGTGTAAAACATAACATAGATTTATAGATTAAAACATATATATATACATAATTATATATATATATATAACTGGTGCACAAATAGTTCCAGAAAAATGGAACAATAGTCACCAATTGATTGGTGAAAACATACCAGTCGACTGGTAACCGGTAGTAGGCACAAAAAAACATGTTTGGCCGAACCCTAATTAATATCCCCAAAACCCTTTTTCTTCCTCATTCCAAAACCTTCAGCTTTCCTACACAAAATCCCTAGATTCTTAGCAGCAAAAAAAAAATAGTTTTTCTTCCTTAATTCAATCATGCAATGGCTCCTCCAAACAAAACATCAAAATAAGGATCTTCTTCATCAACACAAAAAACCCATTGATCATTATATAGCTTAATGGCTACACAATGACATTGCCATTGAATGATGGCATAAAATGGAGAAGCTTAAGTTTATTGAAGAGTATATGCCAAGTTTCTGGATTTTAAAGCTTAAGGTTTGCAAGCTTTAACAAGGAGAGGTAGACTCGAATCATTGATGGATCATGAGCAAAACAAATTGAAGATAAATCTGGTTATCATAAATTTATTTCTCGCCAATATAAATTTAGATCATTATACCCCTAGAGATCCAAACAATTGCATGTGGAGTTTAGTTTGTGGCAAACCCTTCTTCTTTTCTATAGCAAAATGGGTCATATTTTGCATTCTCTTATTGATGGCATGGACCTTGAAAAATTAAAATGTGAGCTTCATGTTTGTGACGAGATAAGTCACTTCTTTGTCGACGAAGACTCGGATGGTTTAAGAACTAAGGGCTTGCGTCCTATTGTTCGGTTACTACACCATGCGTTAACATGCACTATCTTACCGTGAACGGGAACTTTTGACTTGGTTTACGCAAAAACTTTCGGAGCCCTATATGCCATTTACGGTGACACACGAGTCAATTAGATGCAAATAATCATGAACCATCTACTATAATTCACTACCGGAACCCCATCTTTTTTAACTATGGATAATATCTTATGCGACTTCTTACCAATGTCGAAGTCCCCAAACCGGCATCCGATAAAATAGATGTAAAGATTATGGACAACAAAAACTTGAAAATGATGAAACTGCCACCACCAGCTCATAGCAGCATGAGTTTAGATGAATGGAAACAAAGGGATAGAGGAAAATCATCCGGTACTGCCTCTCATGCAAATCCAGAAGATGTTCGACTTACCAAACTACTCGTGAAGCCATTGATGTTGTGTCACAGAATCAGCTCTTACTAGAAGATTTCCTTAAGTGAATGGATAAGAAGTTTGGCATGATTAAGACATTCCTTGGAAATATGTGGAATGCTATGGTATGCACGACTTCTTCATACACCTAGGCGCAGGAAATAGGAAAAAGGCTCATGTCACCGTTTAACTAGACTACCTCTGAAAGTATGAGCTCAGATACCTTTTGATGATGGATATGGTAGTAAGTTATCTCTCTTTGAACTTGAATTTATGAACTTTAAAAACACTTGTACTAAATAGTCTTTCTAGTACTTTGACCTTTATTTTATTTAGTACTTGCTTGGAACACTATTATCTTGCTTTATGAACCTTATGTACTACTTGGTTATGAACTCTACTGTGTGATTCCTTATTTATCATATTACATTTTATTTCTAATAGATGACAAAGAGGGACAAAATGGTAAATACATTAAAAAATTGTTGTAGGAAAGTTATAATTATGCATTCAGGGGGAGATAAGATAACGAATGTACAACATACATTTACGGGGAGATAATAAACTTTCTATAAGATTGCAAGAGCTTGTCATCAACCAAAAATGGGGGAAATGTTGATCCATGAGATTTTTGATTCATGACAATGAAGAAATGAAAATCAAATGAAGAGTTAGTTAGTATATTTATTTGTGTTTTAGTTGTGTTAGAATTTTGTTAAAATCTATCCTCATATATTAACACAAGAACACAAACAAATTAAGCAAAAAACTATATATATATATATGTATATATATATATATATATTTGTGTGTGTGTGTGTGTTTGTGTGTGTGTTGAAGGCACGCAAGTGCCTTAACTGGAGGTTTTTAAACCTACTAGTCGGCTGGTACAAAATGGACCAGTCGATTAGTAAGGTAAAAATTCTCCAGTTTAGGCATTTGTGTGCATATTTAAAAATATATATTTTCCATTTTTAACCAGTTGACTAGTGAATTTTTTACTAGCCGACTGACGCGACTATAACGGTCATTTTATGAAAAGACACTTCCTTTCATGAATAGTTTTCTATCTATTTCTGAATAGAAATGGCTGCTTCTTTTCGTCAGATTTTTTTTCATGAAAGGTTACAACTCTTCAAATATTATTTATACATCACAAACTTGATATCCAAATCACCGATTCTTCTTCTATTTTCTGATCTTTATTTCTGAATACTCTTGCATTTCAAAAGCATTCTAAATATTCAAATTGCACTTTAATCATTGAATTTATTTCATATCTCTTGATTGATAAGCATTCTACTTCCTTTAATCTTCACAAACACATTCAATATCTAAGGATAAGATTATAGGAAGGGTGTGCTCAAACTGTTGGCTAATCAGTGTTTCGTAGAACATATACAAAAGTCAAAACTCTTGTTGCAATTTTGAAGTCCTCTTTGAATTCTCAGGCGTGGTGCTGGCGTTTTGCTTATGCGTGAAATCCTGTTGTAGTTGCATGTGTGTAGTTAACCTATTCCTCCGGGTGAAGTGAGGGTGTTGATTGTGATAAGCTAGAAGAAGTCTGGGACTGGACGTAGGGTGGTGCTCCGAACCGGTATAAAAATTCCTGGTGTCATTTACATTATTCTACTACATTTACATATTGCTTATATGTGATATCGATATATTAAGTTTATTAAATTTTTAAGTGCAAAAATATTGCATAAGTTTAAAATATATCACATTATCTAAGTTTCTGCATATTCATATCAATCCATATTACTTGATCCTACTTTAGCACTCTTTTCATCAAGATCATTCTACCTCATGGCCTGGGTTCATCCTAGTTTAAATGACTACCTGTAATTATAAATTATATAGTTATAATTTAATATCGTGGAATAAATTTAACTGGGTTTTAATATATGGTATTTACAAAAAATAATGTGGTTTAATGAATAAATGGAGATTATTAGGGCATTTATAAAATTGGTTGATGATAATTTGATGAATTAAATAGAAAATATTTGAAATAAAGTTTTAAAAACTTTGAAGTGCCAATTTGGAAGTTAAACAAGATTTTATGGTTTAAAATTGGTAATTTGCAAATTATTGTTAAAATTATGCTTTTATCAAGTTTTGATGAAGATTTTGGTTTTTTAATAACTTAATAGTGTATACATATATGGAATATTTTTTAAAACACAATTTTGGAACAAAAGTTATATTAACATGCTTTGTTGAAATTATTTGAAAAGAAAACAAACTTTTGTGTAAATTCCCATGTAAAAGTATTGTTTTAAGTAGTGATAGGTGGTAACCGGTCAAAAAATAAGTTCGGTGGTGAAAGCGGTCAAAATTTGGTTTGTCATATTTAATTACATAAGAAGACAATTTTTATATATTTTAAAAGTTAAAAATAAAGTTTTTATGAATTTAATGTATAACTTATATAGTTAAATTAAAATAAAGATTTTAATCATGAAAACAAATTTTTGATTTAAAATATCTTTGTTTTATCATAAAATAATTTTTAAACATAATAGAATTTGTTACATGAATTTTAGTATAGTAAAACATAGCATGTATATATATTGTAACTTAAGTAAATTAGTGAAAAGGGTGACTTATATGTTAATTTCTTTTAGTGGTTAGGATAATAATTTGGTCTTAGCCCATTATCCCCTAATATCTTTTCCAATAAACTTTCTCCTTTATCCCCAAACCATACATGCATATCACAAAGTTTTCATCTTCCAAAAAGCTAAGGAAACAGAAAAACCCAACTTCTCCTTCTTAAATCTTGTAGAATCCCTAAGTTCCTATCAAAAACCTTGTTGCAGATAATTTATGCCAATTTAAATGGGTAATCATTATTAGATTTTATGCTCTAGAGGCAATCCATTTGACGATATTGATAACACTGTAGATGTTATTATTTTATTTGGAATAAAATAAAATTCTATTATATTATATTTACCATGTAATATAAATATTAAAATATTAGAAGTCCTTAGAATTATAATATGGAATTATATAGTTCAAGTAAGTGACTTGAACTTGAGATTATATAATATAATGAGTATTATAATTCTTAAACGTTCCTAGTCAAGTTTTATTGTTTATATAAAGGAAAACAATAAATGTTGAGACTAGTATGTTGATTGACTGATGATCACATCTCACTGATCATTAATATACGTGATATTAATGTCAAAACATAAATACATATTGGAGAATATCGTATTGGGCTGACCCACCGTGAGATAACTATATGGAATATAATTAACAGTATCATAAGTTATTCTCGTACTGACAGTGATGTAATGGTCCTCAGACCTGAAATCATTATAATTTTATTCGAGGATATTTGTGTTTTGATATCATCTAAAGTTATTCATAATAGAGTAACGATAACGGTGATTATTGGATACATCTCGAATCGAATGAAAATTATGAATGATCTAGATGGAATTCAACCCTACGATATATTCGAAGTGATATCCATAGGCCTCTTGATTGAGTGAGACTGTGAAATGCATGGTCGTGCTCAAATATTGATTTGTTTTAAACAGTCTACTCATCGATCAAGATAAACGGATTAAATTATAAAGAGGATGATATGATCTGTGTCTCATGTTTAATCCTGGATATATTGGTTAAAATGATTATATTACATTGATACACTGGTCACGGGAAGGTTGTATCGAAACGATGATCTTATCATAACTTGGGTAGCTGTGACGTATTACTAGATGCCAATCACTGTTTATGATTTTAAATATGAATCAAAATCATTGCCAACGTTGTAATAACCTATAGGATCACACGATAGAACATTGTAAAGGAGATTTTATTTTAGACAAATAAAATATCAAAAATGTTAATATTTTATTTGATGTTGAAAGAGTATTCATTAGGGTTCCTATTTGATTGTAAAGCTTTGGTTTAAAAGGAACACATATATTCCTTTAAATAACATGGCTTGAACCCTAGGCTTAATAGAGATAAGATCGAACCGCAAAAAGTTGATGAAAACTTTCTTTCAAAACCTAGAATAAAATGGCGGCTAGTACCCCCTTTCACCTTCCACTTCAATCTGATTGAAATCAGGAAAATCGTTCTAGTGGATACCTCTAGATGCGATGGCACATGTCACGTTAGGATTTGATTTAATCTAGGATTCGATGCGATTTCAATTTCACTTGATGTTCCTGGAACCTCACAATCTTGAGAAAAAGGTATGTTTTTTATTTTTTCGATTTACAAGTTTAATCAAAGATCCTAGTTGTTTTGGTTTGAATTTTAATTATTAAAATGTGAATTCAACCAAAAGTTATTTCAATGGTATCCGAGCCAGTTTTTACGAATTCATCTGATTTTTTTAAATTGTTTGATTGATCTTAGATGAATTTGTATATATTTGCGATGTTATACAATCTTAAAAATTAGGGTTTTGAATAACCGTTGCGTAGGAAATTCCATAAAATGTTATGAGTGCTGATTTGAAAGATTTACATTTGATAACATGTTGTGAACACCAAATTGAGATAATAATACATCTGGAAGCAAAGTAGTAGTTCTGATGTAAACTTGTTTTATACAGAATTCGTTTTATATATGATATAAACATGGAGATAAAGATATGGTGATATTAGATATCGATCATATTCTTGTATTGTACTAAGGAAATCTGGGTCAATTTTAATTAGCATAATATGTATATAAATTTGTTTATATATCCTGGTATGTATGTGTTTCTGCCTTCAGTGTACTTGATTTATTCGATAATCGAAATTATAAAAAAAATGGATTCTAGAAAATTATGATAAATTCAATATAGAAGGTGAAATTGCTTCACTGCAAGCTGTATTTGGTACAAACTGTAAAATGGTTTATAGAAAATAGAGTTTTATATTGGATATAAAAACTTTGATGTGGATTTATTGATGGTTAAATCTGAATTTTAACTATAATTTTAAAATGCAATTACCTTACTTTGTTCATCCTGAAATCTCAATGATACATCAAAAACAGTTTTGATTAATCAATAATAAATATGAGATTGTTTCAAAAAAAAATTGTTTTATTACTAAAATCTGAATAGAATAGTTAACTAATATATGATATTAATTTCATTGGTTTCCAGTTTTACATGTTATATTTGATAACCTAAACTATGGAAATTTGGATTGTTATTCATGTCTAAATTTTTTTTTTTGGAATGCAATTTAGATTTTATTTGCCATAGGCTGTTTCAGTACAAAATGGATTAATATTAGATATTAATACCATTTACCGAATGTATGATTCAACACACTGTTAATGTAACGACCCGCATCGGAGGATCGTAGGATATTTATTTCTTTCTCGTAAGGAGTCGTATGGTCGTGTGACATTGGGGACGACTATTGGGGTCATTTCTCATGTTCATGATTTTTGCCGATTTTTAAATGGTCGTTTTGCCCCTAGCTGACCTTGTTTTGGCCATAACTTCTGATTGATAAGGAATTTTGACCTGAAACCAATTCCATTAGATCCGGATGATGGTTTACCTTTCCTTAGAGTGGTCATACGTGAAAAACGGACTTAACGTCTGGGAGATATGTACGAAATAAGGTTTAGAAGGTGAAAAACTACTTAACCGGGCCAAATGAGGTGATTAGTGAATGAGCCCATAACCCATTTCAGGATTAGGGTTATGGGGAGGCTGAAATGAGTTAGGTTTTCATTCTATTTCAGTTTTCTAGCTGCCATTTACCTCTTAGAAACCCTAACATTGGCCTCCACCTTCTAATTTCATCCCAAATCGCTCTCTAATCAAGGATTAAGCTTAGCAATATCAAATCAAGGAGAAATAGCACCATTTCAAAGATAGAGCTGCTGTTATACATTGGTATTAGCCCAAATCAGAGGAGTTTCAGTTCTGAAAGTTTTAATTGTGGCAAAGGTGAGTGATTACCCTTGTTTTTACACTAATTATATTTAATTAAGGGTAATTAGTGTTAATTAGCGAATTTAAACATAATTAAATTCTGGAAAAATGTTTAGTAATTCTTAAACACCGTTTTAGACCTCTGTTAGAAGTTTGGATTAATTTGGTCAAGTTTTGTTAATCCTATCATTAGATTTGCTTAAACATGATTAAGGGGAAAACATGGGTTTTGGGTATGTTTGATCCGTTTAACCTTGTCATATTGTTGTTTTGGTGTTTCTAGATGATTATACATGTTGCTATGACTGTATGGTATGCTTCGTAATTAATTAGAAGAGTTAGATTGGTCGCAAATGCCGTCGTATGGTGTAAAAAAAGTCATTGGAAAGTTGTAGGATACTGTGCAGGAACCAGATCGGATCGCCCTCTCCGAACCCGACCCGTTCGTGACTCTCAATCACGAACCGCTCTAGAAAGCCACGAATAGATCTGCCTCTCCAAGCAAGTCACGACCCGAACCCAATGGGTGCTCACGAACCGACTTGCGGGAGTTGCCATGCATGAATTGACTGGAATGGATGAGCGAACATGGATGATCTTCCACAAACCGAACCGCTCAAGTGAGCCACGATCCGACCTAGGGCACCATGACCGCTGCCGCCAGAGCTCCACGAACCGCCAGGGATGGTCATGACCGATCCGAACCAAGGTGCATGGACTGGAGACGTGAAACACGAACCGAACTGGAAGTATAACCCGAAGTAAAGAGAAGTGAAGAAGAAGAAGACCGATCTAGACAGGAAGGGACCAAAACCCGAGATGCAAAGGTAGTCCAAATGGGAAGTTTGTACTCATGATCCAGTTGGGAACCAACGAGTTAACT
>JASFAX010007555.1:0-23011 GCA_030737875.1 Allium sativum | reverse complement strand
ATATCTGTTTGGCGGCGGAGAATTTATTCTCTTGCTTAACGCCCTTCTGTGAGACGTACGAGCTCAGGGGTTATATACTGATGGATATCAAACGCATAGAGTGAATTGCCTGTGTGGCATGCCTAAGTGGCAAATGGATCAAGGCTTCTGTTGAAAAGCAAAGTCTTGTGGTTGATGATCAAAGCACGGCCTGTGTGGCGTAGCTTTGTGTAATGTTGATTCGCGAGCTTCACACCTGGTATGAACCAAAAACGGGAGAAGGACCTCAGGGAGGGCACGTGTTTCTTTCTAGTTAGAAGTGGCGTCAGTGGTTTTACACGCCCTGACGAGTTTGACTTATGTGGTTGTTGCTGTTGCGAGGCGCCTCGGTTAGATCGGACGATCCGGGTCCGATGGAGCCATTCGTTGGCTCATTTACGCCCCAAAGGGCGGGGAAACGCAGTGTTCAGGCATTTTAATCCACATCGGTGGACCGGCCCTGTCGCTCTAAGGTCACTCGAGCTCTGACCTGAGGCTCGGGCTAGAGAGTCTCGAATCGGTTGAGGACTATCTTTTGCCTCGGTTCATAAATGGAAATCCAACTTCCAAATACGTGACATTTGCGGTTTTATTTGTAGAGCCTAGTATGGCGACATAGTGGGATGGGGCGCTTATGCCGTCTATGATTGATACTTATGATTTGAAGTTGTTTTATACACTATGCACTTATAATAGTATCAAATGATTTGTTTTAAACGTATCAAGCATTCTTGGCTATTATAAGGTAAAAACCATATCCTCCGGCTTGCGTTGCATTGTGTGATGGGAATTGGGTCTTATTATAGCTTCATTGTTCTTTATTTAGCATTGCGCTGTTGTTTTATGCACTGGTATTCTTGGGAGGAAACCTGTTCCGTGTTATACGGCGTGGTCCCTTGATTTACCTAACTTTAAAATAAAGATTAATAACTGTTTTAGTTCTCACACCAGTCCCATGACTGACCTGGAGTTTATTGTTTTAACCTAAACTCTGGGTGCCCTTATTTTGACACAGGCAGCTAGTAGTTTTCGTTTTGCAGATTTATATTCACAGGATCCTGGTTTACAGCTGGAACGATATCCCGAAAGCTTTGTATCCGTATATCTCATTCTAGTTGTGTTTTGTATTATTTCCGCTGCGATGTATTTAAAATGTAATTTAAATCTCTGATATTGCTGTGTAATATTTATTCATACTCTGTATATTCTTGTATTCTGATGGAATTGTTGTAATTAACAATGAAATGTTCTCCCGTCTGCGTTCCTTTGTGTGTTGTTCTCGAACTATCCGCGCTTTCCTCACCGGGGAAGTTACGGGTTTTCACAATAAATTTTGAAAAGAATAATTGTTTCATAGAAGATAGGGATTCAATAGTCATATTCAAAGGAGATAGAAAGAAAAATATTTATATATTATGTACGAAAATATCCAGTGATAATTTATGTCTTATGGCCAATATAGGTGATCCCTGGATCTGGCATAAGAGATTCGGTCATACAAATTTCAAACACATCTCTAGGATTTCTAAATTAGGTTCAGTTATAGGATTACCCAAAATGAAATTTAAAGTTAATAACTTATGTAATGCTTGTCAATTCGGAAAATTAAAGAAGAGTTTATTTAGATCAAAAGAAGAAATTACCATTTCAAAACCATTACAGTTAATACACATGGAAGTTGATGATTTTTCTAGATTCACTTGGACTTTGTTTTTAAAAATAAAAGTGTTGCTTTTGATCAATTTAATACTTTTTCTAAAAGTATTCAAAATTTATTATCACTAAAAATTAAAATAATACATAGTGATTATGGCGGAGAATTTGAAAATGAGAATTTTGAAAAATATTGTAATAGAAAAGGAATAACCCACAATTTTTCAATTCTAAGGACTCCGCAACAAAACGGAGTAGTTGAACATAAAAATAGAACAATACAAGAATGTGCAAGAACTATGTTATTCGATAGTAACTTACTAAGGAATTTTTGGGCTGAGGCAGTTGCAACAGCTTGTTATATTATTAATAGAATTTCAATTAGACCTTTAACTCATAAAACACCCTATGAATTTTTGTATAACAAGAAACCAAAGTATCATATTTTAAAATATTTGGAAGTAAATGTTTTATATTAAACACAAAAGACAATTTAGACAAATATGATTCAAAATTCGATAAAGAAATTTTTATTGGATATTCACAAAGAAGCAAAGCTTATAGAGTTTTCAATACTTGAACCAACACTATATAAGATACATTAAATGTATCATTCGATGAAAACCATAAAAGTATAATTCAAAACAACGAAGACGATTATGAAAATGAAATAAATTATGAAGATAATCAACCAAATAAAAGAAAGAGATTGCTTAGAGACCATCCTGTAGAAAATATCTTAGAAGATATTGAATTTGTTGTTAGAACTCGTAATCAATTAAATAATATGAGCACTACCGCATTTATATCAACTGTTGAACCCAAAAATCCAAAGGAAGCTTCTTTCGATGATTCATGGATAATTGCTATGTAAGAAGAACTGAATCGGTTTACTAGGAATGAAGAATGGGAACTTATTCCTAGACCAGAGGATAAAACAATAATATGAACAAAATGGGTCTATAAAAATAAAAAGAATGAACAAGTGAGGTAGTAAGAAATAAGGCACGACTAGTAGCACAAGTTTATACTCAAGAAGAAGGAATAGATTACGATGAAACTTTTGCCCCGTAGCAAGACTAGAGGCTATTAGAATTTTACTAGCTTTTGCAAACTATAATGATTTCAAATTATATCAAATGGATGTCAAGAGTGCCTTTCTAAATGGATTTGTCAAGGAAAACGTATATGTAGAGCAACCAGCCCTATTTGAAGATGAAAAATTACCAAACCACGTATATAAGTTGAAGAAAGCATTATATGGATTAAAACAGGCTCCTAGGGCTTGGTATGATAGATTACAAAATTATTTATTACAATCAAACTTTGAAATAGGAAAATTAGATAATACTTTGTTTATCAAGAAGAATAACAAAGATATACAACTAGTACAAATATATGTTGACGATATATTCTTTGGGTCAATAAATGAAAAAATGAACAAAGAATTTTCAAATATTATGACCAAATTTTTTTAATGAACCATATAGGAGAATTATCATTCTTTTTAGGTTTACAAATTCGACAATTAGAGAACGGAATATTTATTAATCAAGAAAATATGTGAGAGATTGAATTAATGAATACAATCTAACAACAACAAATGGTAGACCAACACCTATGGCAACTAATATTGCTTTAAGTAAAGATGGTACGTCAAAAGATGTTGATCAAAAAATATAGAGGAATGATAGGATCATTATTATATATAACCACTAGTAGATCAGATATAATGCATAGTGTATGTCTCTGTGCAAGATATTAATCACAACCTAAGGAAACTCATTTAACAGCCGTAAAAAGTATTCTGAGATATGTAAAGCACACATTAGATTTTGGATTATTCTATCCTAAGAATGATTCATTCGATTTAGTTTCATACTGTGACGTTGATTATGTAGGATGCAAATCCAATCGTAAAAGTACTAGTGGAACATGTCACTTCTTAGGACATTCTCTTGTATCATGGTTCAGTAAAAAAGAAAAATACTGTATTTTTGTCAACAACTGAAGCAGAATATATATCTACTGCGTTGGCTTATTCACGAGTAATATATATGCAACAAACTTTAAATGATTTTGGTTTAAGTATAAATAAATCACTTATATATTACGATAATACAAGTGCCTCTACAAGAAAATGATTTTTTGTAGCGCTCAAAAACCGCTACCATCATTTTTGGTGGCGTTTCGATAATCGTTACGAGAAAGCATGCCACTAAAAATCATTTCAAATGGTTGCACTATTTTAATGCCACTATAATTTCTTTTGTTGTAATTTTATTAAACGCCACCAAAATAATTTTCGTCGCACTAAATAAAACGCCATTAAAAAGCTTATAATGTTACTAATAAAATTTTCAATTTTACCTCTAGTTTACGGTTGCGTTAATTCAACCCCACTAAATATATTTTCGATAGCTTTTTTAAAATGCAACTAAAAATTATTAATTAATTTGCTATTTTTTCCCTGCAATTATTTCCTGCTAGCAGTCTATTTTGTTTCTACAATATCAATCCATAATCATTCACATACTCATGACGTTCAAACAATCAGAAAAACAATTAACCATATAATCAAATAAAATATGGGTACATGATTCAATACAATAGTTTTTCCGTACAACTAACCAAAAACTCACATACAATAACCACTCTGATATACAAATTTACACAATTTATACAAAGAAAATGTTATACCCGTAATGTACACATCTAGTACAATAACCACTTTGCTCTTTGAAGTGATGCAACATATAGTCAGTGTAATAACCCGAAAATCTGGGCCATTTAAAAATTTTAAATTGGCAATTTTAGTGAATTTTGATTATATAAAATGTATTATTTTAAATAATAACGAAGAAAAATTTATTTTGATAGAATTAGAACGTATATATTTATATACTCGTCGTTAGAATATAAATATTTTATTTAAATATAAAAGGAATGAAAATGGCGCGGTAGTTCGATAATTCGATTTCAAAATTCAAATGAATATACAGGATTCAAAATAAACCGGATTTGAGTGAAACCAAAAACATTTGAATCTATTTGAGAATATCTTTCCAACGAATCCGAAAAATTGAAATTTCATAGCGGGAATCAAAAGATATGTCCATTTGAAAATTCTGAATAGTCGCTATGGAATTCAGGCCCTTAAAAATGGAAATTTTGCAAACGACCTCGGTTTTCGACGAAACCACTTTTGTTGGATCCGTGATGTCAAATTACTGCTAGGTTTCAAATTTCATAATTTTTGAAGCTAGTATGTGAGCGTGGCAAAGGAAAATGTGTTTTGGTCAATTATAGTTAAATTGGATCGACCAGAAAAGGGCCATTTTACAAATGGTCTCAGAATTAGACGAAACTAGTTTTGTTGGGACCATATCATCAAAAAATAGCTAGATTAATTTTTCGGAAATTTTAGAATCAGTATGTGGCCCCGGCAAATTGAAATGTACGTTCAAATCAAATATTGAATGTTTATATTTTAATTTGAATAAAACTAATTGAAACAGTCGAACTGGCTTACGAAACATGTCCCATCGTGTTTAGAATAAGGGTAATTAGCTAAGGGCGACAGTCGTTGGGTTGGATTTGGAGTTCTTAGTGATAAACAGATTATAATTGAATTAAAGAATAAAATATTATTAAAATAAATATATAAACACCCTCTTGAGTCAAACCCTAGGCCTTGTTCTAATTATTTCTGCGCCGCCTCTCCCTTTACAATAAACGAACGGTCTACGAGCTCCCCGAAACTAAACCTCCGATCTCCTCCAAAAAGCAAGGGAGGGTGATGGAACCAAAGCGGAAAACGTTCGGGGTGGAGAGGGCTAACGTCAGGGAGGAATGCTCGACCTCCGGTGAGCTATTGGATGCACGATGGCGGTTTAACTGGAGAGATTTTGGGGTGGAAATAGGCGCGCTATGGTGGGAATTGACAGACGAGATCGGTACAGGAGCGAAGAGGATGGATGAGGCTATGGCGTGGTGATCTCTGATCGGCGGCTGGTGATGTCTAGGGCGACGCACAGAGGTATATTCTGGTCGAAGTTGGGTTCCCTCAGTTCGAACGGGTTACAGGAAGAAGAGATGATTATCGGGGTAATTATCCCCTTAATGATAGGATTTAGTTGTTTAATTTATTTATTTATTAAAATTTGTATCAATGTATAAAATTGTATAACTTGTTGATACCAAAACAGAATTCAGAAAAACGAAGCCCGTTGGAACCGTAATTTCGAGGGCTACATTTCAGAACAAACTGGGATGAAAACAAAAGCAGATGCAAATTTGATTAAATTAAACACTGGTTTAATTTAATTAAAATAATCATTTTTATCAATTTCAAAACCAACCAATGTGAAAATTCTCTCACTTTAAATTTTCTGTTCAGTTATTTATTTCATAATTGCATATATGAACTATTTCCCGTCGTCCACAGACCATGGACGACTTGTTTGTTTGGTTGTATTCTGTGTGAAAATTGATGTGAAATAAATATATATCGAAAGTGAAAATATCGTATATATAGGAAGTGAAAATACCGTATATATAGAAAGTGAAAATATCGTATATATTGAAAGTGAAAATATCGTATATATAGAAAGTGAAAATATCGTACATATAGAAAGTGAAAATATTGTATATATTGAAAGTGAAAATATCATATATATATATATATATAGAAAGTGAAAATATCGTATATATTGAAAGTGAAAATATCGTATATGTTGAAAGTGAAATAAATAAATATATATTGAAAGTGAAAATATCGTATATATTGAAAGTGAAATAAATAAATATATATTGAAAGTGAAAATATCGTATATATTGAAAGTGAAAATATCGTATATATTGAAAAGTGAAATATTATATATATGAAAGGTGGAAATAATATATATATATGAAATGAAAACGATATATATATGAAATGTGAAAACGATGTCTATATAAAATTAAAATGATATATATATATGAAATCTGAAAACGAATGTCTATATAAAATGAAAACGATATATATATGAAATGTGAAAACGATGTCTATATGAAATGAAAACGATATATATATATATATATATGAAATGTGAAAATGATTTGATTGTTAAAAACATATTTTTTAACATATATATACATTGTATAGAATTGTCGTGTATATGGAATATTCAATTTTGATTAAAATTTAAATATGAAGTTGAATTTGTTTTTGAAACGAATTTAAAACGATTTATAGAATTCGTTTTTAAATAGAAATCGACGAAATATATATTATATATTATATATATAATTTAATGGCCTGAATAGAACGCGTCGCGCTGCGGTAGTTCGCGAATTTCGACCATTGACTTCGAACGGACATTACGGAGATATGACCGTCGGATTCTCCTGAAACCGGAACCGTTGGGTTCGTATCGAAAAGAGCTTTCTAATTAATATTAGAGATTTGAATCTAACGGTTGGATTTGGAATTATGTCCAAATCAAATTTGGAAAAGGTCACTGTAAGTGCAGTTCGATGGCCGTTGATGGAAATCGACTGTACGGGCCTTGATAAAATTATTAAAAATATCAATAATTTGTGTAAAATCATAAGATATGATTTGGGAAGAATTGGGATGAAAAATTCCACATTTGAAAAGATAAAAATCTATTTTATCGAAATGAACTAGTTATTAACTAGAAAAATAATCCAATAGTTATAAATAAATAAATTGGATTGGATTTGAATTGAAATTATCTTTGGATATTTTCGATATTGAATTCCGTGATTATACAGATATTGTGATGGGAATTTGGAAGATATCGATATCGTTATTCTTGATATGATATATGTTGGTTTCAGGATTTGATGTTGAATATAAGTCGATACTATCTCTATTCAAAACCTTATATTTAATGTCAAATTTGATTGATTAATTGTTTGGATTGTGCTCGACCAGTTTATGAGCAGAATATGCTTTTACATTTAGCATTGGGTTGAGTTGAAAATATCTGTGTGCTAACGCCTTGTGAAACATTTCACGATTTGACGATAAGGTGTTTAGCGATGTTGTGGTCATTTCAAATTTAATGAATGATTGTGAAATGATATTTTTCTTAAGTGAAAAGAAATGTATTCCCGATTTTGGACAGGGAATGTTTTATAAAAATGTTTTTATAAAACAGAAAGGATTTCGAGGCCCAAAACCCGATGATTTCTAAAATGATT
Source organism: Allium sativum (assembly GCA_030737875.1). Classification (NCBI taxonomy): domain Eukaryota; kingdom Viridiplantae; phylum Streptophyta; class Magnoliopsida; order Asparagales; family Amaryllidaceae; genus Allium; species Allium sativum. Next base: position 15,130 of record JASFAX010007555.1, on the reverse strand, counting down.
TAGAAATGTATTATGGTTTTACATTGTATTTCATCGCGTACTGATTAGTTGCTATTATGATGTATCTGTTTGGTGGCGGAGAATTTATTCTCTTGCTTAACACCCTTCTTTGAGACGTACGAGCTCAAAGGTTATGTGATTAATAGTGACTGATCGTATGTGTGAATTACTGATGTGAAGTACTATATTTAGAAAGTACTTGTGATTATTGTGTTGTGAAATGATTTTCCCTACTTCGGGATATGAAATGATTTAGTATGTGGCTAAAGAGTCGGGTGACCCTGAGACTAAAAGTATGGGTGAGAGGTCGGTGTAGCCTACCCCTATGTAGGGTAGGTGCATCGTCGGTGTAGCCTACTCCTATGTGGGGTAGGTGCACATTTATATATCGAGTTGCGAGGTGCGTACCCTTTGCCTTGTCGATGGGGAGCACGATATTTGGTTGCATACTTGTTTGTATGCATTGTTATGTTTTGGAATTCATATTTCCAAACGATTTGATTTGAGATCCCGAAGTGAAATCTACTTTGTTATAGAAAGTTAGATATGTATTTCAAATGATTTGAAATAAGAAATCGGGAATAAAATCCAAAGGAATAATTTCTGTAAATTGAATTGGATTTGGAAAATCTAAGTGTAGTGATTAATCTAAGTGGGTAGATTGGGATTTTTCATGTTGATTGATGCATAGTAGATCCATATATCTATATTGATTGCTGTTTATACACCAGCATTCATGGGGTAAACCCGTTCCGCGTTAGCGGCGTGGTCCCGTGATATGCCATCTGATTAATATAAGGTTATAATTGTTTAGAGTTTCTCACACCAGTCCCATGACTGACCTGTAGTTTGCTTTTCCCTTGCGAACTCGGGTGCCCCTATTTTCCACACGGGCAGTCGAGTAGTTTTATTTTGCAGATGTATTGAGAAGGATTCTGTATTGAAGCTTTAAGCTGCGTCCAGAGCATCGTTAGTCTTCCACTGTGTAGTTTATATTTTCGCTGTGCATTGTATTACATTTATGTAAATTTATCTTCCGCTGTATTGATATATTTCGATATACTCTGATATTCTGTACTCTGATGTAACATTATTATGATGTTTATAGAAGTCTTCTGTTATTTGTTCTGATGTGTTGTATACCCAGAGTTAGCGTATGCGGGATTCGAACGGTCTTGGTCGGTTTAGCGATCGATTAGGTCCGGGCGAAATCCGTGTCGTTACATATGGTATCAGAGCTTTGGTTAACTCAAATCTTTGGGGTACAGCTCATTAGAACTGAACAAAAGACTCATCAGAGGTAGGATTAGTAATATCCTATAGAAGAATCCTCATTGGAGATAGAATCAATAGCATTCTAGAATGAGTGACTCGTTAGAGATGGGGTTAGTAATGCCCCAGAATGAGTTGAGTGTTATATGTTTATAAATAACGTATTTGTGATTATATATATAATCCGGTCTTAGAAAATTTGATTTTTGATTATATAAAGTTATATATTTGAAAAATCTAATCAATTAATTGATTGTTGGTTGTGTTGTGTGATTATTAGTTCAACTAATCATAATATTGAACTGATAATACCAATAAGAGAATGTAAGGTGAATTAGCCAATTTGAATCAAATATAGGACTGAATTGGAAATTGTATGAAATTGCATGCATATACATGTACTTACATTGAACAGGTCATAGTAAGGAGGCTAGAGCAGAAGAATAAAAATTGTTTACCCGACAAATAGGTACATGTTTATCATAATTTACTGTTTTGTTTGGGTGATGATGATTTTATGAGCCGATTGGCTTTTTCTTTTTCATTTTGAGATCAGAGGGCCTGTATGGCAATTTCGGGATTTTCCCGGTGCTCCCGGTGCAGGGGAGGTTATGGCGAAATTTTTCGAAAATTTAGGGTGTTAGCCAAATTTTTGAAAAATTTGAAAAGTTCTTAGAAACTGAAAAGTTGAAGAACTTAAGCCGTAAAGAAAATAATAGAAGTTGAGTTGATTAGTTAAACCACTTTCGACTTTGTTCCTTTTCGGGGACGAAAAGTTTTAAGTGGGGGAGATTGTAATAACCCGGAAATCTGGGCCAATTTAAAATTTTTAAATTGGCAATTTTAGTGAATTTTGATTATATAAAATGTATTATTTTAAATAATAACAACGAAAAATTTATTTTAAATAGAATTAGAACGTATATATTTATATACTCGTCATTAGAATATAAATATTTTATTTTAAATATAAAAGGAATTGAAAATGGCGCGGTAGTTCGATAATTTGAATTCAAAATTCAAATGAATATACAAGATTCAAAATAAACCGGATTTTAGTGAAACCAAAAACATTTGAATCTATTTGAGAATATCTTTCCAACGAATCCGAAAAATTGAAATTTCATAGCGGGAATCAAAAGACATGTCCAGTTGAAAATTCTAAATAGTCGCTATGGAATTCAGGCCCTTAAAAATGGAAATTTTGCAAACGACCTCGGTTTTCGACGAAACCACTTTTGTTGGATCCGTGATGTCAAATTATTGCTAGGTTTCAAATTTCATAATTTTTGAAGCTAGTATGTGAGCGTGGCGAAGGAAAATGTGTTTTGGTCGATTATAGTTAAATTGGATCGACCAGAAAAGGGCCATTTTACAAACGGTCTCAGAATTCGACGAAACTAGTTTTGTTGGGACCGTATCGTCGAAACATAGCTAGATTTATTTTTCGGGAATTTTTAGAATCAGTATGTGGCCCCGGCAAATTGAAATGTACGTTCAAATCAAATATTAAATGTTTTATATTTTAATTTGAATAAAAACTGATCGAAACAGTCGAACTGGCTTACGAAACATGTCTCATCGTGTTTAGAATAGGGGTAATTAGCTAGGGGCCACAGTCATTGGGTTGGATTTGGAGTTCTTAGTGATAAATATATTATAATTGAATTAAAGAATAAAATATTATTAAAATAAATATATAAACACCCTCTTGAGTCAAACCCTAGGCCCCGTTCTAATTATTTCTGCGTCGCCTCTCCCTTTACAATAAACGAACGGTCCATGAGCTCCCCAAAACTAAACCTCCGATCTCCTCCAAAAAGCAAGGGAGGGTGATGGAACCAAAGTGGAAAACGTTCAGGGTGGAGAGGGCTAACGTCAGGGAGGAGTGCTCGACCTCCGGTGAGCTATTGGATGCACGGTGGTGGTTTAACTGGAGATAGTTTGGGGTGGAATTAGGCACTCTATGGTGGGAATTGGAAGACGAGATTGGTACAGGAGCGAAGAGGATGGATGAGGCTATGGCGTGATGATCTCTGATCGGCGGCTGGTGATGTCTAGGGCGGCGCGCAGAGGTATATTTTGGTCAAAGTTGGGTTCCCTCAGTTCGACGGGTTATAGGAAGAAGAGATGATTAGCGGGGTAATTATCCCCTTGATGATAGGATTTAGTTGTTTAATTTATTTATTTATTAAAATTTGTATTCAATGTATAAAATTGTATAACTTGTTGATACCAAAACAGAATTCAGAAAAACGAAGCCCGTTGGAACCGTAATTTCGAGGGCTACATTTCAGAACAAACTGGGATGAAAACAGAAGCAGATGCATATTTTGATTAAATTAAACACTGGGTTTAATTTAATTAAAATAATCGTTTTTAGCGATTTCAAAACCAACCAATGTGAGAATTCTCTCACTTTAAATTTTCTGTTCAGTTATTTATTTCATAACTACATATATGAACTGTTCCCCGTCGTCCACAGACCATGGACGACTTGTTTGTTTGGTTGTATTCTGTGTGAAAATTGATGTGAAATAAATATATATTGAAAGTGAAAATATCGTATATATAGGAAGTGAAAATACCGTATATATAGAAAGTGAAAATATCGTATATATTGAAAGTGAAAATATCGTATATATAGAAAGTGAAAATATTGTATATATTGAAAGTGAAAATACCGTATATATAGAAAGTGAAAATATCATATATATATATATATATATATATAGAAAGTGAAAATATCGTATATATTGAAAGTGAAAATATCGAATATATTGAAAGTGAAATAAATAAATATATATATTGAAAGTGAAAATATCGTATATATTGAAAGTGAAATAAATAAATATATATATTGAAAGTGAAAATATCGTATATATTGAAAGTGAAAATATCGTATATATTGAAAAGTGAAAATATTATATATATATGAAAGGTGGAAATAATATATATATATATGAAATGAAAACGATATATATATGAAATGTGAAAACGATGTCTATATAAAATTAAAACGATATATATATGAAATCTGAAAACGATGTCTATATAAAATGAAAACGATATATATATGAAATGTGAAAACGATGTCTATATGAAATGAAAATGATATATATATATATATATGAAATGTGAAAATGATTTGATTGTTAAAAACATAATTTTTAACATATATATACACTGTATAGAATTGTCGTGTATATGGAATATTCAATTTTGATTAGAAATTGGATATGAAGTTGAATTTGTTTTTGAAACGAAATTAAAACGATTTATAGAATTCGTTTTAAATAGAAATCGACGAAATATATATTATATATTATATATATTATATAATGGCCTGAATAGAACGCGCTGCGGCAGTTCGCGAATTTCGACCATTGACTTCGAACGGACATTACGGGAGATCCGACCGTCGGATTCTCCTGAAACCAGAACCGTTGGGTTCGTATCGAAAAGAGCTTTCTAACGAATATTAGAGATTTGAAATCTAACGGTTGGATTTGGAATTATGTCCAAATCAAATTTGGAAAAGGTCGCTGTAAGTGCAGTTCGATGGCCGTTGATGGAAATCGACTGTACGGGCCTTGATAAAATTATTAAAAATATCAATAATTTGTGTAAAATCATAAGAAATGATTTAGGAAGAATTGGGATGAAAAATTCCACATTTGAAAAGATAAAAATCTATTTTTATCGAAATGAACTAGTTATTAACTAGAAAAATAATCCAATAGTTATAAATAAATAAATTGGATTGGATTTGAATTGAAATTATCTTTGGATATTTTCGATATTGAATTCCGTGATTATACAGATATTGTGATGGGAATTTGGAAGATATCGATATCGTTATTCCCGATACGATATCTGTTGGTTTCAGGATTTGATGTTGAATATAAATCGATACTATCTCTATTCAAAACCTTACATTTAATGTCAAATTTGATTGATTGATTGTTTGGATTGTGCTCGACCAGTTTATGAGCAGAATATGCTTTTACATTTAGCATTGGATTGGGTTGAAAATATCTGTGTGCTAACGCCTTGTGAAACACTTCACGATTTGACGATAAGGTGTTTAGCGATGTTGTGGTCATTTCAAATTTAATGAATGATTGTGAAATGATATTTTTCTTAAGTGAAAAGAAATGTATTCCCGATTTTGGACAGGGAATGATTTATAAAAATGTTTTATAAAACAGAAAGGATTTCGAGGCCCAAAACCCAATGATTTCTAAAATGATTTAGAAATGTATTATGGTTTTACATTGTATTTCATCGCGTACTGATTAGTTGCTATTAATGATGTATTTGTTTGGTGGCGGAGAATTTATTCTCTTGCTTAATACCCTTCTTTGAGACGTACGAGCTCAAAGGTTATGTGATTAATAGTGACTGATCATATGTGTGAATTACTGATGTGAAGTACTATATTTAGAAAGTACTTGTAATTATTGTGTTGTGAAATGATTTTCCCTACTTCGGGATATGAAATGATTTAGTATGTGGCTAAAGAGTCGGGTGACCCTGAGACTAAAAGTATGGGTGAGAGGTCGGTGTAGCCTACCCCTATGTGGGGTAGGTGCATCGTCGGTGTAGCCTACTCCTATGTGGGGTAGGTGCACATTTATATATCGAGTTGGGAGGTGCGTACCCTTTGCCTTGTCGATGGGGAGCACGATATTTGGTTGCATACTTGTTTGTATGCATTGTTATGTTTTGGAATTCATATTTCCAAACGATTTGATTTGAGATCCCGAAGTGAAATCTACTTTGTTATAGAAAGTTAGATGTGTATTTCAAATGATTTGAAATAAGAAATCGGGAATAAAATCCAAAGGAATAATTTCTGTAAATTGAATTGGATTTGGAAAATCTAAGTGGGTAGATTGGGATTTTGCATGTTGATTGATGCATAGTAGATCCATATATCTATATTGATTGTTGTTTATACACTAGCATTCATGGGGGTAAACCCGTTCCGCATTAGCGGCGTGGTCCCGTGATATGCCATATGATTAATGTAAGGTTATAACTGTTTAGAGTTTCTCACACCAGTCCCATGACTGACCTGTAGTTTGCTTTTCCCTTGCGAACTCGGGTGCCCCTACTTTCCACACGGGCAGTCGAGTAGTTTTATTTTGCAGATGTATTGAGCAGGATTCTGGATTGAAGCTTTAAGCTGCATCCAGAGCATCGTTAGTCTTCCGCTGTGTAGTTTATATTTCCGCTGTGCATTGTATTACATTTATGTAAATTTATCTTCCACTGTATTGATTATATTTCGATATACTCTGATATTCTGTACTCTGATGTAACATTATTATGATGTTTATAGAAGTCTTCTGTTATTTGTTCTGATGTGTTGTATACCCAGAGTTAGCGTATGCGGGATTCGAACGGTCTTGGTCGGTTTAGCGATCGATTAGGTCCGGGCGAAGTCTGTGTCGTTACAGTTAGGCCGCTCCTCCCTGATTTCACAACAAGATACACAAATGTTAACAAGGTATGTTAACAAGCCAGCATATTATGAGTCATCGCAAAACATGACTGGACATACTAGGCAATGCAAGTTCATATGTTTTTACGTTCGTGCAAATACAAAATACTTAAGTGTAGCTTTAGCAGCAGCTAAACACAAGTGACAATAAAAATACTAGTCTCAACTAAAGCCAGCTTTTATGATTTCCATTCGTGTAAATAGTAAAGTATATACAACAAATTAATGTGAACTCAGCCATTGAAGGTACTTCCACAGGCAGTAGACCTGAAAGTACTTCCACAGGCAGTTCCATTGAAATGGTGAACTCAGCCATTGAAATGTTTATGTGATAACTGTATGCAGTAGTGAAAAGACCTATTCGTCAAACTGTATACAGCAAAATTAGACTACTAAATGTTTATGTGTTAACGTACTTTCATTGAAATGGTGAATTCAGACATGTTTTATATATGTAATGTATAGAAGTTTACAACTGCAATTTAGGAACAAGAAGTAAATACTGGTCTACTTACAAAAGGATGAACATTTTACTTAGGTTGTAGGAAACAATCATTAATCTATGTATAGAACAATGGGCAGAAAAATTGCACTGACTTTCAACGGCTATAACAACACGAAGAGTACTGTTTTGAAGTTTAACATTAAGCAGAACATGGTTGCAAATAAACACTTCAATGTAAAATGCATAACATAAAAATTTCCAAATCAATACCGCTAAAGTATCTGCCAATCCTGCCTCTAGAAGTTCCCCTCGAGTAGCTTTATCCAAATTACTTAAAGAAATTTTCTTAACTTCATCTTTCAGATTATGCAAATCGGAATTGTACTCTCTCAGCTTTGTCAGCAATACAGCTTTAACACTTGGTTGCAAACTTCTTGCCTCAAGATTCATTTTTCTAATCTGAGCAGATATATATAGACATAACCCTTCAACATCACTTAACCATGTTTCTTGATCAATTTCAGCATGTCATCTGTACACATAAATAGCCATGTTATTTCTCTCTATGATCTACGATCTTAGCTGAAACATATGCATACATACACACATATATTACAAACACACACACATGCATGTATTTATATGTATATGGGATTTGAATTACCCTAGATGTACCTAAGGTTTACTTGTTTTCCTACCTTCTATTATTTACATTGATGGCCTAACATGCACATGCAATCATGCTCTCGTAGATATTCTTGGCTTTGCTAATTTGCATAATGTAACAGAACGCAAACCAGTTTAAACAGCAGTGACTTGGGATTAGTTTTAGGATAAAATGTGCTAACATGCAGCAATAAGAAATCTTACAGAAATCTTACCGTATCAGTTTGTCCCGTAGAAAATCCAAGAGCACGCCTGTAGAGTTCGTAAGTAATAGGTACTATAAGCAATCAAAATTTGTTAAGACATATAACAATGTTAAATTAACAAAAAAGATGAAGTTTTTGTAAGTAATAGGCATGCCTGTAGAGTTCCGAGCAATGCGACAAACTTGAAGAGCCTTTTGAACTGCAGGCATATGCAGATAAGAAGAAACATAATTGTCCAAACAAATGTAAGACCGGATCTCAAACTCCCCTTGTACAGTATAATCATTTCTTCTATAACGCCAATTCAGGTTGATCGGATCTCTGTTCAGTTTCCCACATCAATTCAGGTTCCTCTAGCCTCAACAATATTAATAATCGAGATTGCAAATACGGTTCAGGTTCAATTAGAATGAATGGGATTCCAACTCAGCACCTTTTGAGATTTTGAGAAGAGTTGCTCTTTGGAGAGCACAGTACGATGAAAGTTGTAAGCTGTGTTCGGGGGGAGTTATTGTCTATCGTTCACCTCTATGGTAGAATCAGCCGGGGAGGCCTGAGAGACGGTGGTTTACCCTGTGGCGGATGTGTCCCATATTTAACTAGACATAGATTTTCACAAATAAATTGTCCAATGCTAATTCTTGATCGTTGATGGCCTAACATGGAAATTTGCAAGCTCAACTATTAATATTGATGGGGGAAGAGCTTAAAACTAATTATCTTCGTCCCCTAGGTGACATAATGCTTCTCCAGAGCATACATGGAAATTTTGTATGAAATGTATTAGAATGTTACATAATCCTTGTACCATTACATAATCCTTGAGTGATCTACCTGTGCACAGAAAATAAGTATGTTCACCAATGTAACATTCATTAGCCAATACAAACTTTTGAAGATCCTGACACTGTTAAGTAGTACTGCCAGAAAGTAAATTTCAGAACCATGGCGATCAGATGTTCAGTAATCTTAAGATATTGCGACTATTAAGTCCTAAATCACGAGTTATATGCATACACCTGAAGAAAAAAGAGGAATTGAACCAGCATTCTGTGAGCTGGTCAAGGAAACGCTCCGAAATATAAAGTTGATCATATAGACAAATATTTTTACCACTTACTGTTTAATAATTTGGTCTGGTTAACAAACCAACTAAACTCGACTTATCTTGGGAGTTACTAAATTGATCCATTGAAACTTATTGATTTTCTGAAATTGATTTACCGAATTATGAAGCTCTTTAATGATTGAATTTTTTTTTTAAATTTTCATCATTCTGGAGTGTTTCCTCAACCAGACCACAAAAACCTAGAACAATAACTCTCTTACCTCCAAGTATACGCTTAGAACTTGTGATTTGTTTCTTAATAATTCGTAGTATCCTAAAAATACTAAAGACCAGCCGACATGGTTCTGAAATATACCTCCTGACAGCACTACTATACACTAACAATGAACTTTGATAGGAGATCCTGCCATGTCAGTGTTTCATTTCAAATTAATTGTCGATTCATTGATAGGAGATCAATACCTCTCTTACCTCTAAGATAAACTGAATTTACTTAGTCACTTAACTTAATTTGGTAACTCCCAAGTCAAATTAACTTAATTTAGTAACTCTCAAGTCAAAATAACTTAATTTAGTAACTCCTAAGTCAAATTAACTTAATTTAGTAACTCTCAAATCAAATTAACTTAATTTAGTAACTCTCAAGTCAAATTAAATTAATTTAGTAACTCCCAAGACAGATTCATTGTCAGCTTATATAAATTAGACTTCTTGGGCCACAAAATTAACTTGCTCATAATCAGTGTAGTCAAGGTGCTCGCATAGGCATGCCTAGGCGCAAGCCTAGGGCTTTTCTGGCCATCGAAGCGCCAACCGTGCTCGAGGCGCCGAAGCCCTAAAAAAGTGCCGAGCTAAAAAAGAGCGCTTCGGTTAGGTTCTTCTATAAGATTATTTTTTCTTTGAACAGCAGCTGTTTTCATTAAACAAGCGTAAGTGTCATGTTATTTTTTTGTTGAAGAAATGCGTTTTTTTAATAAAAAAATGCAGCTTTTTTTGAAGTTCTGAACAAATGCAGTTTTTTTTGGAACAAATGCAGATTTTTGTTTTGAACAAATGCTTTTTTTTTGTTTTAACAAATGCAGTTTTTTTTTTTTAAATCTGATCAGTTTTTTCTAAAAACAAGTGTAGTGCAGTTTTTTTATAAAACATAAGATTTTTTTTTAAAACAACGCAGAATTTTTTTTTTTTGGAACAAATGCAGTTCTGTTTGGTAGTTTTGGGCCAATGCAGTTTGTTTAATCTCAATATTGCATTTATGTACACTTTTAAAAGCCAAAAATGGAGTTTTATGCCAATTTTTAAGTGTAGTTTTTTTGCTGTAAAACAGCAAAAGTCATGCTCAAGGCGCCCAAAAAAGCCATAGGCGCCAAAAAGCGTTAGGCGCCAGTCTGAGGCTTTTTTGGGGCTTTTTCGCCGTGACTACACTGCTCATAATTCTGAGATTTCTTGAAATGTTCACACACACTTGATATATACACCACTCATAAACATGTGTGCTCATGCTTCACAGATACAAAACATAGTTTCACCTGCACTATCTATGTATGTATGCTCATAATCATTATATTATATATGTATACATATATACATGTGATGATGTATATCATTGTGTGTGTATGTATGTATACACACACACATTGTTGTCAAAAATCCTAAAATCTTGCGATTTGAATCCCTATCCAACCTGAATCTCTTCATTTACGACTTGATTTTTACATTACAATTCAAACTTAGTTATAAAAAAACATATTCAACTCAAACTACCATATGTAATATACTTGTTTAAATTCACAATCACTTGACAATGCTTTTAAAACAAAATAAGAATGAAATTGGAGGGAAAAAATTTGGGTTTTAAATTTAATTTTAAAAATTCAAACATCTAAATCAAACTCAAAGTGCATATGAAACCCATAAGTAATGATATTCGGAAACTATGACTTACGATTTAAAATCCGTTTCGATTTGAAATATAAACTTTACGATTTAAATCCCATTTTGAAAACCTTTCATATATATATATGGGGGGCCAGCCTAAATTCACATGTTCAATCACAACAGATATATGGCATATTCCATTGTTCACGTATATATGCTCCTATACATGCAAATCAGATGGAATAAAATAACATACATAAACACATTCTGATTGCAATGTAGGTATACCTGTTTTGAACCTGTTTCTCTATTCAGTTTCCCACATCAATTCACGATTCTCGCTCATAAATATCAATATCGAGACTGCAAATACGGTTCGGGTTCAACTTGATCGTTGATGTCCTAACACAAATTTTGCAATCTCGATTATTGATATTAATGGGACAAGAGCCTAAAACAAATTGTCTTTGTCCCATTGGGTTCTCCTGAGCCTACAGAGAAATTTGTATGAAATGTATCAGTTAAGTGTCACTCTTTTATGCTGCACAATTTCAGTAGGGAATTTTACTACAAGGGCTTACTAACGTTATGCAATTATTTTCCAGGACACGGGTTGTCAATAATTACTTTCCAGGACATTTATCATTCGCCGCCTCTATTTCACAAAAACCTAATTCCTAAATCGCTCGAATCAGTACTTTCAACCCGTTACCAAAACAAAATTCCAACAAAATCGATCTTCACCATATTGATAGAGCAAGCATCTACTATAAAAGTAAGTTTCAATTAACATAGAATAAATAGTTAGAATAATTTTCCTATAAATGTTGTTTGTTATTACCTAATTGCTTGCCTTTTATTGAAAATATTGCTTTAATCAATCGATTATAATTGCTAATCACTATTTACTTCTGCAAAATCTTTTATTATGACTCGATTTACAATAATTATTAGTCGTTGTTTGTTGATGATATTGATTGAATAAATGGTTTTTTTAAAAGATAAATGGTTTTTTCTTTCTTTGAAAAGTGGTTATAAAATTGATTTGCCATTAATTATGAAATGTAATTTATTTGATTGATTGCTCCTTCGAAATTTTTGAATTGGTTATTTGAATGATTGAATACTCAAAGTTGTTAGATTCATGAAAAATATAAATTAATATATCTTTTTTTCTGCTTTGTATTTTTGTTTATTTCAAAAATTGAATAATTGTGTACATTCATTCAGGATAAAAATGAACATCAGGTTGAGGAAAAAACAAATTGGTTCTACAGAAGCTACATGTATTTTCACAGACAATGGAACGCAATGCTTAAACATAAGACTAATTTCTTCTCCATTCTGTGAAGAACACAGTCAAAGAAAATCTATGTTAATATCAACAGTGGTAACCTTTTTTCTTCACATTGTGTGTAAAATTATCATATTTTAAAAAAAAATACTAACCAAAATTACATTGCATGATAAAAATGACAAAATCATTTCAATATTAAACTAAAAAAAAATATGCGTTTAGCTTTATCATTATTGAATTTAATTGATGTTAAAATATGCTAATATTTGAAAATAAATGATATATGTTATATACGTTTATTGTTTTAATGATTATTTCAAATTATTACACTGCTTATAAAACTTGTTTGCAAACTATGTCAAAAAGATAAATAATACTATCTTTTTGTACACATTATTGTGCATGCATGATATTGTTTGGATTATATAGCATTTAATTTCTGGTTAGTATTGTTTACATACACTGGTATAATATTTTAAACATCCTAATCTAACTATAAGATTTTCATGAATGCAGGAAAATACTGACGATGAACAACATGAACCAACTACTACAAAAATACAAACAGAGTCTGACGAAGAAAATACAAAGTCAGATAATCAAAGTGAGGACACAAGTAATGAGTTGGATATTGAAGATAACAAAATAAGGAAACAAATACTGTCTTGGATGATGCAGATAACTATGAAGTCGTGGAAACAGGGAGAAAAAGAAAAAAGCAACAGTACACTGGCATATATAGATGCAATTTAGATGCAATATATAAAGTAATGTCAGTAATTAAAAAGGAAAATATTCTTTCTCAGGAAGCAAAAGATTTCATAGAGAAAACACCTTTTAAAAACATTTTTAAATTTTTTCTCAACAATTCAATATCGAGACAAGGTATAAGAAAATGTGCTTCAAATCTAAATGATATAATTACTTCTTTGGATGTTACTGAAAATGCTTTTAAAGTGAGAGACAAAATTTTGAAAATAACTCTGAAAGAAGTGAGTCTCATATTTGGAATGCCACTAGCTGGAGAGGAATTATTTCCTATTCCGGCTTCAAGCAAAGCTTCTGCCATGGAAAGTTTTTCTGACTTTTTAATTTACGATTTCAATGAAGAAAATGTAATAAGTAGAAAAACAGTGACCAACAAATTGAATTCAATGATTAAACAGAAAAAAGGAGATAAAAATATAATAAAGCTATTATTATTACTTCTTGTCATTACATTCTTTTTTCCAAACAACCAAAGCTATTTACCATGGGGTATTTTGGGTAAATTGATAAATTAAAAAAAAACGAACTCAATCTCTTGGCTGTGAGCAATTTGTCAAAATATTCTAAAAAATGTTAAGACATACCATGCTGATCCAAGGAATACACCAGGTTGTACTATGGTTTTGTTGGTATGTATTTATAATATTCACTTAATACAAACACACTGAATATTTTCTTTATTATTAAAATATATGAAACCCTTTATCTTTTTCTGGCAGTATTGGTTTTCTGAAAGAACTCAAATCATTGATCAAAAAGAAGGCATTGAAGACCAAATCCCAAGAAGGAGGAAATGGGATTTATCAAAACTAAAAGACATCGACTTAACCGAAGTTGATGATAGCAAGGTAAATCGTGTTTATAAATATTTATTTTTATATTTAATTATTTACATGTTTGCATTACTTTCTTCTTAAAAATTTCAGTACCATAGTGTTGTTTGTGTAAACGATTGTTCAACTGAATTTTCTTCTGTACATATACTACTACATGATAAAAAAATATCATTTCTAACATTATTTGAAGTTCTTACATAAAGTATATAAATAATTTAAACAGCATATAGAAAAGATAAATGCGTTTATCTTTTCAGATTAATAAATAAATAACATATTGTACTGTAATTGCATACTGTAGTTCCGAATGCATATTAAACATTTTTAACATTATTTGAAGTTCTTACATAATGTGTTCAAATAATATAAACACAATATACAAAAAGATAAATGTATTTATCTTTTACATATTCTAATATAAGTCTTGGCATTGTATGCATGATTATCTAGCCTAATAAAGCTTTTGTATAATAGTGATGAGCAGTTGATCTAACTATTTTTTTTAAATATTATCCATGTATATTTTAAATTTTTTTTCAGATTTTACAAAAGACGAGAAGGATCTTTTGTACAAAAAAATTATACTAGTTGAAGATGATGATGAGAAGTATAAATAAAGGAAATTAGATGACAATATGGAGGTTAAAAGTTTGAAAAAAAGTTTGAAGGAGCTGGAAACAAAATTGAACTTTTTGACTAATGAGTTGAAAAGTTTTGGGGAACAATTAAACGAAGAAAGAGTTTTACGTGCAGCAGCTGAAAGTAGAATCCAAATTCTAGAAATGAAGATTCAAATGCATGATTGGCAAGAGGTCACGGAAAAACAAGATTTGAAAGAAAAGACTGAACATACTAAAGGTAAGGAAAAATAAAAATAATACAGTTAGTATGACTATAGGTCTAATAATTTTCTATGTTATAATTTGATAAATACTGAAAATTTTATTTCAGAAATTGAAGAAAGTCTTATATGTGAAAACAACAAACAAGCTACTGATGAAATTCCTGATGAAAAAGCAATTACCATTGAAGATAAAAATAGTACTAAAGAAGAAAAGAAGAAGATGAAACCAAAAATGTTGAAAAAAGTCCATTACTAAAGCATCTTAGTGAAGAACATCAAGAAGTTGTAATAACTTTTTTTAAATTTTCAGGGGAAAACAAGTAAGTAATTAAACTACTTT
>JASFAX010007554.1:0-23019 GCA_030737875.1 Allium sativum | reverse complement strand
ATTTACCTCATTAGAAAGATCTTTTCAAAACGAACCCAAAGGTTCCAGTTTCGGGAAAATCCGACGGTCGGATCTCCCGATACAATCGTTTGAAGTTTCAATTTCAAAATACGAACTGCAGCGTCATTATTCGATTATATATATATATATATATATATATATATATATATATGAATGTAATCGTTTCTGGCGCTGTTTTTCTTCAGATTTGAATTAAACATTCCAGACAATCCAACCTTTGGATTTTTACAAAGTTGGTGCCGTTGGAAAGATATTTCCAAGGCAAACCCAACGGTTGCGGTTTCGGGAAAATCCAATGGTCGGATCTCCCGATATAATCGTTTGAAATCACGTTTTCAAAATGCGAACTGCACGGCCACATTTCGTTTTAATTTTATTTATATTTATATATTTATATAAATATAGTTCATTCAAAAATTCCTATATCGTTTTCACTTCAAATATTTCACTAACGCCTTAAAATTTTGGAAAATTTCGCCATAACCTCCTTTGTACGGGAGGGCTGGGAAAATTCCCAAATAGCTACACGGGCGTCTCATGTCAAAAACAAAAAGAAAAAGCCAAGCGGCTAGCCAACAGGCTCATAAAATCATCACCCAAACAAAACAGTAAATGTGTACCTATTTGTCGGGCACAAAATTTTATTCCTCTTCTCTAGCCCCTTTGCTATAACCTATTCAATAAATATGCATGTACATATATACAGTTCTTATCATTTATCATTTTCCGTTCAACTTCATATTTGATTTCCATTTGGTTTAAAAACACCATTCACTCTAATGTTGCATGTATAGGCAAAAATCATATCATTAGCTAATTAATGAATATTTCAACTCATATATGTTTATTTGAACGAGTGGCTATTTTTAACACTTCACATTTCAACAATTCGTGCATATAATAAAAATGTGATTTTTATTGTATAACAATTCATTTCAAAACACTATTATTTTATATAGTGTATATATAGGTGATAAAAATAGGATTTTTCTTATAAAACAATTTCTTTCAAAACGAGATTATTTTACACAGTTCATATAGTCGATAAAAGGTGATTTTTATTATCAAACAATTTATTTCAAAATATGAATACCATTCAACACATGAATTTCAAATCAGCGAATGAATATCGATTCAACACATGAAGGTTTTCTATAGTTTCTATATATAGATAAAAATGTGATTTTTATATTTAAAACGCGAATACCATTCAACACATGAATTTCTAATCAACGAATGAATATCGATTCAACACATGAAGGTTTTCTATTCAATGAATAAATATAGTTTTAACAAATGAAAATAATTCAAACACATGAGTATTATTCAAAATTTCGGCAGCATAACGGCAGGGTAGTTAAAACCGCGACCTTCCCTAGTACGGCTCCTCGCTCTACCTTAAAACCTCGCGGTTTTTGACAATGGGGATCATGCATCTAGTTCGCACGTAGGCGGCATGTATATATTTATTTCATTTCCACAAACTAGTCCTATGTGGTTTCAACCAAATATTTCTCAACCACAAACGGGTATTTTTCAACCACAATCAATCAATATCAACCACAAACAATCCCAAACAACCATTCGCTATCAATCAATTTTCACACCAATCACAATCAATAAATATCGTCCATGGTTTGTGGACGAGGGGCGTATATATATATATATAAATATATATATATATATATAGCAATTCACTTTTATTTCAACACATATATAATTTTTACAACGCATATATAACTTATACATCGAACGTACAACTTATACAACGCTTATACATGAGGTGTACAACGCTTATATAACTCATACATCGACTATATAATTTATACATCGTCGTTTTCCATATTGTTTTTAAATCAGAAATCTCACATTAGGTTCCACTCCACCAAAAATAGCAGAAGGCTCAGAAAAATATGCAGTCTCTTCTAAAATGTAGAAGACGTCCTCACGGTCACGATGTTTCCTGATTCATCGAATTTCGTTGACATATGAGAAAGATATGATTTCTTTTATAATGCTACATATATTTAATAATCACATTTTTATATTGCTCTGTATATTTTAAAAAAAACAACAACAAAAACATAATTTTAAAATAAAGTCTTTTACCAATAAAATCACAATTTTATATTGCTCTGTATATTTTAAAAAAAACAACAACAAAAAACATAATTTTAAAATAAAGTCTTTTACCAATAAAATCACATTTTTATATTGCTCTGTATATTTTAAAAAAAAGCAACAACAAAAAACATAATTTTAAAATAAAGTCAATAAAATCGCATTTTTATATAATGATCTATCATATAAAAATCTCATTTTTTTACCCTATAGTAATTTTATTTTAAATATATATATATATATATATATATATTTTTAAACAAGGTTATTTATATTTTATTTTAACTAATGTGATTCAAAAAAAAACTGATTTTTCTACTAGGTTATTTTTTTTTAAATCTAATTAAAGGATAAAAAAAATTAAAAAAAATTACACTGTCGTTGGTCTTCTTCTTCCTCCTTCTGTTCACCGAAACCCCCTTAGAAAACTAGGGTTCCTCCTCTCTCGCTCCACGCTCTACCGAACTTCGATCCGCCGATGCCAGCTGAAGCGCCATTGAACCCTCCTCCTCCGCACAAAGTGGCTCGCAACTTGTCGGCCTCCTGTGGCCAGAAATGGCGTGCGAACGGAGAAATTTCGCGCTCGAGAATCGAACAAATCACGAAAGGATAATTCACCAAATTAGCTCAGCATGTAGATCTCACCAAGTAGAAGGATTTTCGCTTATAAAGCTTTCAATTTTATTCAGTGGATTTTGAAATGTTTGAGGAGGAAGAATCGAATAAAATTCCGCCGTGAACGAGAGTGAAGGAGGCGGGTTGACCATTCAAAAGGGAATGAGAGAGAAAGGCTTTGATTGGCCACTTTATATTTTATTTTTAATTTATTTTAAATTCAAAAATATCTTCTTATCCAAACGAACACCAATTTCAACCCAACGACCGTCGCCCCTAGCTAAATACCCCCATTCTGAACACAATGGGATATGTTTCGAAGGCCCATTCGACTGTTTCAGTCAGTTTTACTTCAAATTAAAATATAAAATATTCAATATTTAATTTGAACGAACATTTCAATTTGCCAGGGTCACAAACTGATTCGAAAAATTCCAGAAAAATAAATCTAGCTATGTTTTGACGATACGGCCCCAACAAAACTAGTTTCATCGAATTCTGAGACCGTTTGCAAAAAGGCCCATTTCTGGTCGATCCAATTTAACTATAATTGACCAAAACACGTTTTCCTTTGCCACACTCACATACTAGCTTCAAAAATTATGAAATTTGAAACCTAGCAATAACTTCTAATCCCGGATCCAACAAAAGTGGTTTCATCGAATTCCGAGGTCGTTTGCAAAATGGCCAATTTCACGGGCTATATAAATTCCATAGCGACCTTTCTGAAAATTCATTCGGCCATAACTTTTGCTTTCCGTTATGAAAATTCGATTTTTCAGATTCGTTAGAAAGGTATTCACTAACAGATTTAAATATTTTTGGTTTCACTAAAATCCGTTTTGTTTTGCACCCGGTATAGTCCGACAAAGTTTGAATTCAATTTTTGAAACTGCAGCGCCATTTCAGGCCTTGTTTATAATTATAATTAATTATATTCGTTTTCAATTGTCGATTCAAACTCAGTTTTCATCGCCATTATTTAAAATATTTATTTTAAATATTTAAAATCCATTATTTTAACCAATTTAAAAATTTTAAATTGGTTCAGATTTTCTGGGTCGTTACAATCTCCCCCACTTAAAACTTTTCGTCCCCGAAAAGGAACAAAGTCGAAAGTGGTTTGATAAATCTACGATCACACAACACAACCAACAATCAAATCGTTTTAACCTTTCAAAAATATACTTATCAACTTCTATACTCTTTTAAAATCATTCAGACTATAGAATTAAAAGTGCACATCCATGAAAAGAAAATAACAATAGAGTAGAGAATTGAATGGTAGTGCAAAGTAGGGTAAATGTACCTTGCACCAGAGTCAATCAGAGATATCCACTCGGCATCTAGGATAAGTTTTCTGAAAGATCTCCTCAGTTTCCCAAGTACAACCTCGCGGATCTCCACTCCATTGCACTTTAACTAAGTGAACCTTCTTGTTCCTCAGCTCTTTGGTTTCTTTGCCTATTATCTTTAGCGGCTCTCTTCTCACAGCTAATTCTGGGGTAATTTCAATATCATGTTGAGCTGCTTCTTCCACGATCAAGTCTGGATCATGAACGTGCTTTCGAAGTTGGGATATGTGAAATACATCATGAACTCCAGGCAACCAGTCAGGCAGTTTGACCCTATAAGCGAGAGTTCCGATCCGTTCCAGAATAGGAAACGGACCAATAAATTTGGGCGCTAACTTTTCAGTTTTACCGAACCGGATTACTCCTCTCATCGGCGATACCTTCAAATATATATAGTCGCCAACAACAAAGGATATATCTCTTCTTCTTCTATCGGCATAGCTCTTTTGTCGGCTTTGAGCGGCGAGTAATCGCTTCTTAATAAAATCGACTTTGTCGGCAGCTTCGCGAATCATATCAGGCCCTAACACAAGTCTATTTCCAGGTTCGACCCAACAAGCAGGAGATCGGCACGGTCTACCATATAATGCTTCGAATGGCGACATTGTCAGACTCGCCTGGTAGCTGTTGTTATAAGAGAATTCAGCCAAATGCAGATGGTCTTCCCATGACCCACCAAAATCTATAACACAAGCCCGCAATAGATCTTCTAAAATACGATTCACCCTTTCAGTCTGACCGTCGGTCTGAGGATGGTGCTTAAGTTCAACTTCGTTCCCAGCTCGACTTGAAATGCTTCCCAGAATTTGCTAGTGAATATTGTATCTCTATCACTGACTATACTGAGCGGCACTCCATGTAGTCTAACTATTTCCCTGAAGTAAATCTACGCCAAACTCTGAGCAGTTCTGTTTGATCTAACAGGTATGAAATGGGCGGTCTTCGTGAAGCGATCTACAATCACCCAAATACTGTCATTCCCTTTTCTGGTTCTGGGCAGACCATCAATGAAATCCATAGAAATATGTTCCCACTTCCAACCCGGAACTTCTAGCGGTTGTAATAATCCAGCCAATTTCTGTTGGTCACTCTTGACTAGCTGGCAAGTAGGGCATCGGCTAACATATAAGGAAATGTCCCTTTTCATCGACTTCCACCAGAAAGTGCATTTGGTGTCATTATACATTTTGCTTACTCCCGGATGGATACTGAGTTTTGACTTGCGGCATTCATCCAGAACTTCTTTTCGAAGCTCAGGAATGTTAGGGACACAGATTCGACCTTTGAGCCTTAAAATCCCATCATTGTCTACTTGAAAACTCGAGGGTTCGCCTTGTTGAATTATCTCTCTGATCTTCTGAGTGAAGTGATCATTTTCCTGAAGAGCAGATATTTTATCTATCAATGAAGTCGTGATAATAAAGCTGGTGATCATTTCATTCTTTCGGCTTAACGCATCGGCCACAACATTGGCTTTTCCTGGAGTGTATAGAATTTCAAAATCATACGCTGCAAGAAACTCCAGCCAACGTTGCTGCCTCAGATTCAGGTCTTTCTGAGTGAACAGATACTTTAACGACTGGTGATCTGTAAACAGTTCAAATCTCTCACCCAGAAGATAGTGTCTCCAGATTTTCAAAGCGAACACAATAGCTAATAACTCAAGATCATGAGTTACGTAGTTTTTCTCGTGCGGCTCCAATTGACGGCTAGCATAAGCAATCACTTGGCCTCTTTGCATTAACACTGCGCCAAGGCCTTCTCTGGAAGCATCAGTCCAGACTTTTAAATCCTGGTTGCCATCGATGATGGTTAACACTGGAGCAGTCGTTAGTCTTAACTTTAGCTCTTCGAAAGCTTCCTCACTTTCTGGAGTCCATTTGAACTTAGAGTGCTTCTTCGTAAGCTTTGTTAAATGACCAGATATCTTCGAAAAGTTTTAAACGAACTTCCGGTAATAGCTAGCTAATCCGAGAAAACTGCGAACTTTAGTGGGGGTGCTGGGCTGTTTCCAGTTCTGAATAGCTGTGATTTTGCTTGGATCCATCGCAATTCCTTCCTTCGATACGACGTGGCCCAGATATTTCACTTCATCCTGCCAGAATATACATTTGGAAAACTTTGCTTTCAATACATTCCTTCTCAGAATTTCTAGAACTTGTTCCAGATGCTTTTCATGTTCGGCTTTTGATTTAGAGAAGATTAGAATATCATCAATAAAAACCAGAACAAATTTATTCAATACTCCTCTGAATACTCTGTTCATTAGATCGACGAAGTAAGCGGGAGGTTACATAAGCCGAACGGCATTACTAACCACTCGTAGAATAAGTCGGGACCTCTGAATGCTGTCATTGGAACACACTCTTCGGCAATTCGAAGTTGATGGAAACCTGTAGCTAGGTCCATTCGTGAAAATACTTGTGCTCCATTTAATCGATCCAACAAATCATCAATCCGCGGCAATGGATATTTGTTCTTTATGGTCTGCTTGTTCAAATCACGATAATCCACACATAGACGTAAAGTACCGTCAGATTTCGGGACAAACACCACTGCTGCACCCCAATCAGAGAAACTAGGCCTGATCAGACCCTTCCATACGAGCTGTCGTGTTTGATTGTCTAATTCCTCCTTCTCTTTCAAGGACATTCTTCGAATAGCGTGAACTACCGGCCTTGCATTGGGAATCAAAGCAATCTTGAACTCTATTTCTCTTTGCGAAGGTAAGCGAACGACTTCCTCGAACACATCCGCATAGTTCTTGACGACAGGAATATCTTTCACTAGGTCGGGAATATTCTCTGAGATTTCAGGGATATCTTCTATTTGGGCTGGAGAGACATTCAAAGCTGCCTAGAAGTCCTTCCTATTAGCATTCTGACCTTCACAGGGAATGGTTATATAACTCCCTGATTTAATCTTAGCTCTAACTACTCTCTCGTCGCATCTAACCTCTGCTTCATATTTGGTTAGCCAGTCCAATCCCAGAATAATATCGAATTCATTAAAATTCATGACGATAGATATAATAGGGAATTTATAGCAAGAAAAGGAGACAGGTACTGCACAAATCCAACTGAGATTGATAGAACCCCCGACCGGATTCTGGACAGTCATTGGTTCCTTGAGCTTCCTCAAGTTCAAATCTAGTTTCTTAGCGGCACTCTTTGAAATAAAGCTTCGCGACGCGCCTGTGTCAAACAGTACTTTAACTGGAATGTTTTTGACAGTAAGCGTTCCTTCTAAAACATCCGATCTTCCCGAACTTGTTGAGGGATCAGAAGTTTCTGCTACTACATTCACTTGAACTTCTTCAGGCTTCCTCAAGAGCCAGCAATCCTTTGCAAGATGACCAGTCTGCCTGCATTTACTGCAACCTCTTTTCTCTTGGAAATTCTTCTCTGATTTAGATCCACTCTTGATTCGTTTCTTTAGAGATCTGCAACTTATCGAGAGATGTCCTTGCTTATTGCAGTTAGAGCAAATAGCAGTTGTCACTGGTTCTTTCCCAGACTTAGCCCTTTTTCTCTTAGCACTAGGCTTCTCATTGACCTCAGACCTCGTACTGGCTCCAGCAATATCAGTTTCCGACTCTGCTTTGTCACTAGAACCGACTTCTTCTTCGTCGCGTAACATTCCTTTCTTATGGAGATCTTCATACTGATAAGCCATGTATATCATTTCAGAAAAAGGAAGCTTCACGTTTCTCATTACACTATTCTGATATCTCCTTTGCAGGCCATGAATAAATCTCAGATTTTTCCTCTTTGGGTCTTGAATCAGATGAGGAGCAAAGTGAGCAAGCTCGTTGAATTTCTTATGATATTCTGGGATGGTCATATCACCTTGTATTAGATAAGAAAATTCATCACATAATCGTTCCGTCGCTTCAGGAGGTGTAAATCTTTCTAGGAAAATCACTTTGAATCTGTCCCAGGTGATATCACCTTCTAGATTATCTTTGATGATCGTTTCCCACCAGATTAAAGCTTCTTCTTTTAGCGCCCAAGAGGCTACTAGCCTTTTCTGGTCATCCCTCAGCTGGATACGCTCAAAAATTCTTTCGATAGAACTCATCCAAGCTTGAGTTTGAATTATAGATTCATTGCCCGAGAACTGTGCTCCGTTAAGATTTCGATATCTCTTTAATAGAGCCTCTAGATTGGGTTCTGCATTTCTCATGTTTCTGACACTCATTTTCCTAGTGCCTCTGCAAATGGCAGATCAAGTGTCAGGTCACAGAAAAGATAATTTTAAACATAGAAACATAGACTTCAAATGTAAATGTGTATATCGAGGTGTAATTTCATTCTGCTTTACTTATACTAGGATATTGCTGATCCACTCTGTCTAGAGTTTCCCGTCCTAGAACACTACTGGTTCTATTTCTGATGAGTTCGTTCAAATGTTATATTCCAGAACTAAGCTTAACCAAAGCTCTGATACCACGTTGTGACGACCCCAAATCCCGTACTGACGGAGATAAGGGTAATCTTTGGAATATAACACAGAAACATATAATGGCAGAACATAATTAAATAAATACACCAGATAATGAACAATAGAATATACTGGATAAAAGTAATCATCAGAGTTACACAGTATACAGGATCTTACTTAGTACAAATACAGTTCAGCTATACATAAATGTCTACAGCGGAAAACAAACATAACATGTACAATAGGAGCTGAACAGCATTAAAAGAGATAAATGATAGAATCCATCCTCAGCTCCAGCTATCCAGAAAGAACCAGCTAAACCTGAATACAAGGCTGCCCATGTAGAAAAAGGGGCACCCGAGTTTGAAAGTGAAACAAACTACGAGTCAGTCATGGGACTGGTATGAGAAATCTATTCAACACATATATAATATGGCCAATCACAGGACCATGCCACTTTCATGGAACGGGTTTACTCCATTGGATTGCCAGTGCTTTAAAACAAATCTTTCTTTTAACCATCGCAATGCTTTTTATAAAAATGAAGCCGTTATAAGACTCAGTTCCCATCACACAATGCAACGCAAACCGGAGGATAGAGTTTTACCTTATAATGGCCAAAATATGCTTGAAACGAATAAAACAAAGGCATTTGATATTATTGCTAGTGTTTATATGTTTTGAAAACCATTTCAAATCATAACTATCAATCATAGACGGCATGGGTACCATATATCATGTCGCCATATATATATATATATATACACACACACACAATCAAAACCGCACGATGTCGTATTTGGAAATTGGATTTCCGTCATGAACCAAGGCAAAAGATAGTCCTTACCGAATTCGTGACTCTCTAGCCCGAGCCACAGGATCAGAACGCATCAACCCTTTAGATCGTCAGGGCCGGTCCACCGATGTGGATTATTATGCCTGAACACTACGTCTCCCCGCCCTTTGGGGCGTAAACGAGCCAATGAATGACTCCATCGGACCCGGATCGTCCGATCAAACTGAGGCGCCTCGCAACAGCAACAACCACATAGGTGAAAAGTATATAAATGTCAGGGCTGGTAGGTCACTGACACCACCCTAGCTAGAAAGAAACGCAGGCCCTCCCTGATGTCCTCTCCCGTTTCTGGTTCATACCGGGGTGTGAGGCTCGCGATTTTACGTTATACACAAAGCTACGCCACACGGGCGGTGCTTTGATCATCTCCACAAGACTTTGCTTTTCAACAGAAGCCCTGATCACTGCATCTTAGCATGCCACACCGGCAATTCATAACATGCGACTGATGTCCGTCGATATACAACCTCTGAGCTCGTGCGTCTCAGAGAAGGGCGTTAAGCAAAAGAATAAATTCTCCGCCGCTATACAGATGTATATTTAACAGAGATCAATCAACACAGAATAAAATCCAATGTCAGACACACAGTCCATTTACAAGTCCGTTCTGGGTCTGAACGAAACCGGAGGCACTAAATACCTCGCAAACCCATCGATCACCACGTACGTCTGGACGATCACCACTCATTATCCATATTTCGGGATGCCTCCCAATCAGGACCTCGGTTACCATCCAAACGAGGTGAAGATCTCCGGTCTTCGACCACCGTCTTCATCTTCGACTTTCAATCGTCGGTCAATTATTTGAAATGAGAATTAACTCGGCCTTTTCAAATAATTCACGTATATTTAGAATTTCAAATCAATTTATTTCAATGGTTAAATTATTCGACAACACCAATCTTGTTCTTTAATGTAATTTTCACACCAAACACATTCAACCATCAAAAGCCACATAAATCGAGCAAATTCAGTTTATTTCCATTCCATATCGTTTATGATATTTTATAATGATTTATCGCTATTTTTATTTATTTTAAATATAGCCCATGTATTCAAAACGACGCTTCGGGCCATAATGCGGCCGTGGCGCTGTTTTTCTTCAGATTTTATTTACACATATCTGAAAATCTAACCGTTGGATCTTCAAAAAATTTACCTCATTAGAAAGATCTTTTCAAAACGAACCCAACGGTTCCAGTTTCGGGAAAATCCGACGGTCGGATCTTCCGGTACAATCGTTTGAAGTTTCGATTTCAAAATACGAACTGCAGCGTCATTATTCGATTAAATATAATTATATATATATATATATATATATATATATATATGAATGTAATCGTTTCTGGCGCTGTTTTTCTTCAGATTTGAATTAAACATTCCAGACAATCCAACCGTTGGATTTTTACAAAGTTGGTGCCGTTGGAAAGATATTTCCAAGGCGAACCCAACGGTTGCGGTTTCGGGAAAATCCAATGGTCGGATCTCCCGATATAATCGTTTGAAATCACGTTTTCAAAATGCGAACTGCACGGCCACATTTCGTTTTAATTTTATTTATATTTATATATTTATATAAATATAGTTCATTCAAAAATTCCTATATCGTTTTCACTTCAAATATTTCACTAACGCCTTAAAATTTTGGAAAATTTCGCCATAACCTCCTTTGTACGGGAGGGCTGGGAAAATTCCCAAATAGCTACACGGGCGTCTCATGTCAAAAACAAAAAGAAAAAGCCAAGCGGCTAGCCAACAGGCTCATAAAATCATCACCCAAACAAAACAGTAAATGTGTACCTATTTGTCGGGCACAAAATTTTATTCCTCTTCTCTAGCCCCTTTGCTATAACTTGTTCAATAAATATGCATGTACATATATACAGTTCTTATCATTTATCATTTTCCGTTCAACTTCATATTTGATTTCCATTTGGTTTAAAAACACCATTCATTCTAATGTTGCATGTATAGGCAAAAATCATATCATTAGCTAATTAATGAATATTTCAACTCATATATGTTTGTTTGAACGAGTGGCTATTTTTAACACTTCACATTTCAACAATTCGTGCATATAATAAAAATGTGATTTTTATTGTATAACAATTCATTTCAAAACACTATTATTTATATAGTGTATATATAGGTGATAAAAATAGGATTTTTCTTATAAAACAATTTCTTTCAAAACGAGATTATTTTACAAAGTTCATATAGTCGATAAAAGGTGATTTTTATTATCAAACAATTTATTTCAAAACATGAATACCATTCAACGCATGAATTTCAAATCAGCGAATGAATATCGATTCAACACATGAAGGTTTTCTATAGTTTCTATATATAGATAAAAATGTGATTTTTATATTTAAAACGCGAATACCATTCAACACATGAATTTCTAATCAACGAATGAATATCGATTCAACACATGAAGGTTTTCTATTCAATGAATAAATATAGTTTTAGCAAATGAAAATAATTCAAACACATGAGTATTATTCAAAATTTCGGCAGCATAACGGTAGGGTAGTTAAAACCGGGACCGTCCCTAGTACGGCTCCTCGCTCTACCTTAAAACCTCGCGGTTTTTGACAATGGGGATCATGCATCTAGTTCGCACACAGGCGGCATGTATATATTTATTTCATTTCCACAAACTAATCCTATGTGGTTTCAACCAAATATTTCTCAACCACAAACGGGTATTTTTCAACCACAATCAATCAATATCAACCACAAACAATCCCAAACAACCATTCGCTATCAATCAATTTTCACACCAATCACAATCAATAAATATCGTCCATGGTTTGTGGACGAGGGGCGTGTGTATATATATATATATATATATATATTTATATATAGCAATTCACTTTTATTTCAACACATATATAATTTTTACAACGCATATATAACTTATACATCGAACATACAACTTATACAACGCTTATACATGAGGTGTACAACGCTTATATAACTCATACATCGACTATATAATTTATACATCGTCGTTTTCCATATTGTTTTTAAATTAGAAATCTCACATTGGGTTCCACTCCACCAAAAATAGCAGAAGGCTCAGAAAAATATGCGGTCTCTTCTAAAATGTAGAAGACGTCCTCACGGTCACGATGTTTCCTGATTCATCGAATTTCGTTAACATATGAGAAAGATATGATTTTTTTTATAATGCTATATATATTTAATAATCACATTTTTATATTGCTCTGTATATTTTAAAAAAAACAACAACAAAAACATAATTTTAAAATAAAGTCTTTTACCAATAAAATCACATTTTTATATTGCTCTGTATATTTTAAAAAAAACAACAAAAAAAACATAATTTTAAAATAAAGTCTTTGACCAATAAAATCACATTTTTATATTGCTCTGTATATTTTAAAAAAAAACAACAACAAAAATATAATTTTAAAATAAAGTCTTTTACCAATAAAATCACATTTTTATATAATGATTTATCATATAAAAATCTCATTTTATTTTTACCCTATAGTAATTTTATTTTAAAATATATATATATATATATATATTTTAAACAAGGTTATTTATATTTTATTTTAACTAATGTGATTCAAAAAAAAAAACTGATTTTTCTACTAGGTTATTATTATTATTATTATTATTATTTTAAATCTAATTAAAGGATAAAAATAATTAAAAAAAATTACACTGTCGCTGGTCTTCTTCTTCCTCCTTCTGTTCACCGAAACCCCCTTAGAAAACTAGGGTACCTCCTCTCTCGCTCCACGCTCTACCGAACTTCGATCCGCCGATGCCAGCTGAAGCGACATTGAACCCTCCTCCTCCGCCCAAAGTGGCTCGCAACTCGTCGGCCTCCTGTGGCCAAAAATGGCGTGCGAACGGAGCAGTTTCGCGCTCGAGAATCGAACAAATCACGAAAGGATAATTCACCAAATTAGCTCAGCATGTAGATCTCACCTAGTAGAAGGATTTTCGCTTATAAAGCTTTCAATTTTATTCAGTGGATTTTGAAATGTTTGAGGAGGAAGAATCGAATAAAATTCCGCCGTGAATGAGAGTGAAGGAGGCGGGTTGACCATTCAAAAGGGAATGAGAGGGAAAGGCTTTGATTGGCCACTTTATATTTTATTTTTAATTTATTTTAAATTCAAAAATATCTTCTTATCAAAACAAACACCAATTTCAACCCAACGACTGTCGCCCCCAGCTAAATACCCCCATTCTGAACACAATGGGATATGTTTCGAAGGCCCATTCGACTGTTTCAGTCAGTTTTCCTTCAAATTAAAATATAAAATATTCAATATTTAATTTGAATGAACATTTCAATTTGCCGGGGTCACAAACTGATTCGAAAAATTCCAGAAAAATAAATCTAGCTATGTTTTGACGATACGGACCCAACAAAACTAGTTTCGTCGAATTCTAAGACCGTTTGCAAAAAGGCCATTTCTGGTCGATCCAATTTAACTATAATTGACCAAAACACGTTTTCCTTTGCCACGCTCACATACTAGCTTCAAAAATTATGAAATTTGAAACCTAGCAATAACTTCTCATCTCGGATCCAACAAAAGTGGTTTCATCGAATTCCGAGGTCGTTTGCAAAATGGCCAATTTCACGGGCTATATAAATTCCATAGCGACCTTTCTGAAAATTCATTCGGCCATAACTTTTGCTTTCCGTTATGAAAATTCAATTTTTCAGATTCGTTAGAAAGGTATTCACTAACAGATTTAAATATTTTTGGTTTCACTAAAATCCGTTTTGTTTTGCACCCGGTATAGTCCGACAAAATTTGAATTCAATTTTTGAAACTGCAGCGCCATTTTAGGCCTTGTTTATAATTATAATTAATTATATTCGTTTTCAATTGTCGATTCAAACTCAGTTTTCATCGCCATTATTTAAAATATTTATTTTAAATATTTAAAATCCATTATTTTAACCAATTTAAAATTTTTAAATTGGTTCAGATTTTCTGGGTCGTTACACCTGTGAAGACAGCTAGGGGTACACGAAACTACCATTATGATTATTATGTTCGGTAGGCGGGATCAATTTTTAGGGTGACTAGTAATGGTGCAGTATAGTAATTATCCTATAGTGATTAGGAGCGAGATTAACGCCAGATTATTCCTCTTGTTTGTTTTGTCTTGCCCACTTGTTTCACAGTCATTCCTTGTTTTACTAGTTTATACCTTATCCTAATTACTTTAATAATTATATTGTTAAGTTATTGGACTCGCCAGACTTTATGTCTGACCCCCTTTATTTTCTCCTCTTTTCTTCCTTTTCCCCTCCTTAGTTTCTCAGGACAGGACTAGTGCTAGTGGAGCTTGATTTGGATCTATTTCTCCCTCTTTTGAAATTGCTTGGATTACTGAGTAAAGATCAGCTTATCTCTTTTATGGCTACTTATATTGGGGTTATGCTTTTTACTTTATGTACTCAGAAAACAATTTGTTAAGATGGATACTAAGCGTATTTGGTTTTACTGTTGGTTTATGATGTTGTTGTAATCAAACTATTTCTCCGCTGCAATAAAAGTTGTTTTAAAATTTTCAAGTATCAATATATGTATCTGTCTTGTTATATTCTGTTGTATACACCAATAATACTCCATGAAAGTTAATGCATTCCCTTTGAGAGTGACATTAATGGACATGGGGTGTTACACGTGGTATTAGAGCCAGGTTAACAGAACAGATAAGAGATTTAGAAAAACTGTTTTTCAAAAGCATTTTTATAAAGAAATACTTTCAAAAGTATGTTTTAAGGAGAGTATTTTCAAGAGAAAAGTTTGTTTTAAAAACATAACCCCCAAGAGCCATATATCTTTCTTTCGATTCTCCGTTTTGAATCTATTCCTTTTTCATTTCAGCATGTCTGGGTTACCCGAGATACCTGAGGGAATACCGATACCAACCTGGTTCAGAAGGTATCTGGAGGCTAGGGCCACCGCTGCAGGCCCAGCAGACATTCCTCCTCCCCCGGCTGCAGCCGCTCCTCCTCCTCCCCCTCCCCGCGTTGACACTTTTTCAAAGATATGCAAAGACTTTCGGGCAATGGGCGAGAAACCTTTTCAAGGATCAGAGACGTTTGTTGGAGCTTGGAATTGGCTTAAGGAGTGGAAGATTTGTTTGGTATCTTCGAGATAGAAGATGGAAGGAAGGTCTAGTTGGCTGCTTAGTTAATGAAGGACGAAGCCTCATTTTGGTGGGAGGTCATGAATGAAGATCATCCAGTGGAGACATGGATGGATTTCAGACATAGGTTCGAGATGAAATTTCTCTCACGAGCAGAAGAAAATTTATACATGGAGAAGTTCTTGGCGTTGAAGCAGGGGAATTTATCAGTAAAGGAGTACATCATCAAGTTCAATCAGTTGGCGAGATTTGCCTTAGACTTGGTGAACACACCTGAAAAGAAGGCCCTGAGATTAGTTAAAGGTTTGAACGAGCTGCTACATGGGTTGGCTATGACCTACATTCCTATTGGGGCTACCTTTGAGAAACTGGTTGACATGGCGCTTATGCATGAAGAGGAGAAAGGCTCTAATTCTAATAAGGCATCGGAAAAGAAAGGGGATCAAAAGAAGTCATAGCAGTAACCGAAGAAAGGTGGTAAGGATAACAATAGCAAAGGAAAGAAAAGGTGCTTTAATTGTGGAACACCAGGCCATCTGAGCAAGGACTGTAGAAAGAAGAAGAAGACTGGCTGCTTCAACTGTGGTGAGGCAGGACATTTGATCAAAGATTGCCCGAGAAGACAAGGGCAAGGGAAGAGGACAGGGTCTACTTCTGAAGGGCAGGTTCAGGCTCTCATGTCACCAGGTCAAGCAAGAGAGCAGGTTCATGCTCTCATGGCACTAGGACAGGAGAGAGGTAGAAACATTTCTGTTGAAAGTTTGTTTTTTCTGTTTGATCATCCTATTCGTACTTCGTTTGATTCTGGCGCTTCACACTCATTTGTATCTGCTTCGTTAGTTGAAACACTGCACCTAAATACTAGTCTAGTTACAGATCCCATAGTATACTCAAATCCTATTGGTGGTTCGGCTCATCTTTCAATGATTTGTCGGGATTTGAGAGTGTATATCTTGAGCGTTGAGTTTGAATGCAACGCCTTCGTTCTTGGCTTCACAGGCTATGGGTTGATTCTAGGCATGGATTGGTTATCCAGTAATGGTGCCATCCTCGATTGTGAAAAGAGAGTGGTTAGACTTATGACTCGCCTCGGCAACACTCTCAAAATCTCTTGTAATCCCATACATTCTGTTATGCTTAGCTACCTAGAATCTCTTGATGCGTAAGTTGAAAACTTGCAGTCGGTTAGGGTAGTCCGTGAATACTTAGACGTATTTGAAGAGGTGAAGGTCTTACCTCCGAAGCGGGTGATAGACTTCCGCATATACCGTGTTGATAATGCAAAATCCATAGCTCTACCCGTTAGACACATGGCTCCAAGGGAGAGAAAAGAGCTCAGCAAGCAAGTCAAAGATTTGCTCGAAAAGAGGTTTATAAGGCGGAGTATTTCTGAATGGGGTACTCCAGTAGTATTCACAACCAAAGCAGATGGATCACTTCGCCTATGCTAGGGAGCTAACAAGCTGGTCAAGAAAAATAGGCACCCACTTCCAAGAATAGACGACTTGTTTGATCAGCTTGTAGGTGCGTCAGTTTTCTCCCAACTAGATCTGGCTACCGGGTTCCATCAGCTAAGAGTGGCTGAAGACAGCATTGATAAGACCGCATTCAGGACCCTGGATGGTTTCTTCGAATGGCTTGTCATGCCTTTCGGCTTGACAAATGCATCCGCTTATTTCATTGACTTGATGAGCTGGGTGTTCAGGGAGTTCCTTAATAAGTTTGTGGTGGTCTTCGTAGACGACATTTTGATTTTCTCGAAGAATGAAGAAGAGCATGCTTTGCATTTAAGGGAAGTCATGGATACTCTTCGTGCACATCAGCTAAAAGCCAAATTCTCCGAATGCCACTTATGGAGAGAAGAAGTGAGGTTTCTTGGACATGTGGCGTCCAAAGAGGGGATAGCTATGGACCCCGCAAAAGTAGTTGCAGTGCAAGATTGGAAGGTTCCACAGAATGCAACCGAAGTCCGAAGCTTTCTCAGGCTAGCGGGCTTTTACCGAAAGTTCATTAAATACTTTGCAAAAATCTCAGCCCCGCTCACAAGATTGACAAAGAAGAACCTAACTTTCGCTTGGGATTTGGATTGCGATATTGCTTTCCAATGTTTAAAAAGGGCTCTAACAACAGCCCCAGTTCTGACATTGCTTCATGAGAGCAAAATGTTTATCGTATACACAGACGCATGCGGTACAGGGTTGGGCGCTTTCTTGATGCAAGAAGGCAAGGTAGTTTGTTATGGCGGAAGGCAATTGAAGGTACATGAGAAGAACTACCCGACTCATGATTTGGAGCTAGCTGCCATTGTTTTCACTCTAAAGTTATGGCGTCATTACCTACTAGGAGAAAGGTTTGAATTGTTTATTGACCATAAATCATTAAAGTACCTTTTCTCACCGAAAGACCTTAATTTAAGACAACAAAGGTAGATGGAATTTCTGGCCTCATATGATTTTGAGATTTCTTATACTCCTGGCAAGGGTAATGTGG
Source organism: Allium sativum (assembly GCA_030737875.1). Taxonomy (NCBI): domain Eukaryota; kingdom Viridiplantae; phylum Streptophyta; class Magnoliopsida; order Asparagales; family Amaryllidaceae; genus Allium; species Allium sativum. The sequence continues at coordinate 4,956 of JASFAX010007554.1, read as the reverse complement.
TAGCAGACGCCTTGAGTAGAAAGAAGCTGACCTTGAGTCCTCTCTTTGTAGAAAGGCAAAGCTTGGATACATAGCAAACTTTAACTTTAGACCCTCCTCTGAAATTGTACCCGATCGGTTAACATCGCTAGAAGTGCGGCCTACTCTTTTGGACTTAATAGGAACCACGCAACGAGAAGACCCTCAGCTAGTTGATGTGATGGATAAGCTAGTTAGGGGTGAGACTTTTAGTCACCTCAATAGATACTCCATCGATGATAAGGGTTGACTGAGATGGGACAGAAGGCTATGCGTCCCACAAGCAAGGGATTTAGTGAAGACAGTTCTCGAAGAAGCACACCATTCTAAGCTGACCATACACTCAGGCAGAGACAAGATGTACAAAGATATAAAAAGGGTTTTCTTTTGGAATGGCATGAAGAGGGATGTAGCTGAGTTCGTCGCTAAGTGCTTGATATGCCAGCAAGTCAAAGTGTAACACCCCACCTCCGCTAGGGTCACTCACAAAGGGAATGCACTAGTTTTGGAGGAGCGTTATCGAGGTAAACAAACATAGAAATATTACAAGACAGAACATAGATAAAACAACGGAAGAATCAAAAGAAAATTTTTATTACTTTCAAGAAGAGTCAAAACCTTTTACATCAAATAGCCAAGGCCATTATTTTACATTACAACAAATTCTGTCTTGCATAAATAAAGAAGCATAAACTTAAAACATCAAAAGTAGCTTAATTCCCCAAAGGTAGCAGAAAATGCAGCCATAGAATAGCCCAAGATCAAACCGTACATGAGCTAAATCAAAAGCAAGCGAAATCCAAGCTAAGTGCTAGAGGTTCCTCCCTGAGAACCTGGGGGGGAAGCGAAAGAAAAAGAGGCGAAAGAAAACGGGTCAGTCATAAAGACTGGTAAGTCCAAGTGACATTCAACATAAAAACAGGTAAAAGTAACATGACATGTATAAACTGAAAGTAAACATAAGGATGCTATCAAGGTTGGCAAGATAGGCTAAGATAACATGATAAATCAAGTATAAACCAATTATAGCATCACATATTCAAGGTTCGCTGCATCGACTGAACTACTATTCCAACCGATGTCAAATGTTAACCACGAAGTGATCCCTTGGCCCAATATCATGAAACGACCCATTATTGGGTCCAGCGGAACGATCCACTAATCGATCGGCTCCCTACCAGTTCTAGCTCGTCATGTGTCTGTTTCATACGGCCCTATCACGAATGTAGTCACCTGTGCTAGGTCCACCATAGGGTGTATCAAGCCCTAGGGTGCCAACCACCGACATGAATCAAGCATGTACAGATAAACCTACAGATGCCCAATGCCTGCTTTTTCAACTCCGGAACACGTGCACGACCATAGCCCGCCTGAACCTACACTGACGCACCAACACAGCCGTCGTTCTGGTCGCTTACAATCAGCCCAGTAATCGTGCCCCACCCTGCCTAGTTCCAGGGTACCATGATACATCTAGTGGGTTACTACTGAAATGGACGACATAACTAGGGTTTCCGTCTAATAGGTTAAGTGTTGTCATTTAAATTCGTGACTTAACACCTATCAGTCTAGCATGTCAAGTTGGTACGGTGTTGTCTTTCATGTTCACGACTTAACCTTATCATGTGGCATCAATTCATTAATGCACCCCAACCTCTCACATTAGACCTGTTATTGTGGTCACCGGATATGCCGGGCGGTTCCGGGCAGATTTACACCACAACTCAGTCTAACCTCGGGTTTCAAGCGCGATATAACCAACTACTCACATTGGATCCTATTATTTGCAGTCACTGGATTTGTCGGGTGGTTCCGGGCAGATTTACACTGCAAACTCATCCCAACCTCGAGTTGGCCATTTTCAAGTTCATTCTAGTGTCATGTCCATGTTCAAGTTTTCATGTCAAGTTCGTGTCAAGTTTTCAAGGCAAGTTTCATGCCAAGTCTCCTATAATTTTCAATTTTTCCCAACGTTACCCCGTCTAAATATTAGGCTAACAATCTTAGCCTAATTTTTCGTTCGCATGATTTTTGGCATATAATAGTAGGCATAAACTTAGCCTAATTTAACGTATGCAAAATTGGCATAAAGAAATTCATTAACATAAACACGACATAGGGGTAAACTTGGCATTTTTGGCATAGTCAATATGAACATCATAGGTGTGAATTTGCAAAGTTGTCAACATGAATATCATAGGTGTGAACTTGCAAAGCAGTCAACATGAAGATCATAGGTGTGAATTTGCAACATAGACTAAATCAACATACATATATGTGAATTTGCAACATAGACTAAATCAACATACATATATGTGAACTTGCGAATCAATCACGAACATATGAATAAGTGTGAACTTGAAATATGATATAGGTTAACATGCACACATAAACATATAGATCTAACATTTGGTCACATATGTGATATGATTTTACAACCTAAACTTGCATAACATGATAAACTAAACAACTTGTCATAACAGGTTATATTCCAAGTTCATATACATATGAATAGACTTATTCATTAATTCCCAATTCAACATGATAATAAAACCACAGGCACAAATCAATATGTGACCAAATTTTCAAACTACCTCGCCATTTCAGGCCTTGTTTATAATTAGAATTAATTATATTTATTTTCAAACGTCGATTCAAACTCACTTTTCGTCGTTATTATTTAAAATATTTATTTAAAATATTTAAAATCCACCAAAATAGCCAATTTAAAATTTTCAAACTGGTTTAGATTTTCTGGGTTGTTACACAATATCATTCAATTCCACATATAACATAATAAACATTGTCCTATTATCCATTTATTTCTAAGGCATGACATAACTGAATAAATTGATTAAAACATCGCAGGCATGTAGCTCTGATAACATTATGAACATGAAAAGGTTTGAATAATAATCTAGGTTCGAGAACATTGATAGATCTAACTTAAATAGAAAAATCTCAAAATCAAGAATAAAGAAAATAGGTCTGAATGGAAAGTCAAGCTTAGATCCAATTTCAAAGTCATATTCCTAGGCAATAACCTCATGGTCATGAATCTTAGGTGATTAGCCACAATTATCCTTGTCATAGTCATAGGCAATAGTCTTATGTTCACAGTCATAGGCATAGGCATAGTCTTATGTTCACAGTCATAGGCATAGGCATAGTCTTATGTTCACAGTCATAGGCATAGGCATAGTCTTATGTCATTAACAATAGTTTCAACGTCAAAGGCAATATTCCCCATAGTCAAGATCCAAGAAGAAAACAAGAATAGACATGAATCATACATAAATCAATTCCAATTTATAACATGCCCATATTAAGTTTATAGTTTAAAAGTAACTAGAACATACAGATCATGGTCTAAGAAATTTAGATGCAGAAGTCAAGTCTAGAAATTGCTCTTTGAATTATTGAATTGTTGAATCTTGCTTTGATTGTAGAAGCAAATCCCCAATTCCTAGCCGTAGTCTTCAAGAAATAATCTTCGCGTTTTAATTTAATTTAGAGGAAGAGGAAGAAGCCATGATCATCAAGAGTTTGAGCAGCATAAGGTTAAAGAAGAATGGTGTAAAGAAAACGAGGCTAGGGGGCTGTTTATATAGGGTTTCAAACTAATTAGAGCCGTCGATGAAGCTAGAGTTAATCAAGGCCATCCATCTCAAGAGAAGCCAATCAGAAAGTGACAAGTCAGCTCTAGTGACACACCAGAGCTCAGAAATTCGACTAGAACCCGACCAGGCCAGTCAGGGCCTGACCAAGCAGGTTTTCTACTCGGCCTGGGTGCACTTGCCAAGTGCGCCAGTGCTACTTTTCGTGGGCGCACTTCCCAAGTGCGTCAGTGCATTTTGGCCCGTTTCTGGTTTTTCTGCCTAACTTCGTTTGTCCATGCCTTCTTCGTACGATATCCGTTTTACGCAAACTCGGACTCTATTTCAAGCAAAATTCCGAGACGAACGCAATGGCGTAACCCGTTTTCCTTGATTCTTACTTTAAAAATTAATTCTGCCTTGATTTATGGTTTTAACATGTTACTAAAATTTGGGTTGTTACATTCTTCCCTCCTTAAAGGATTTCGTCCCCGAAATCTTCAAGTTAAGAAGAATGCATCCTATCATCCAATCATCCATCTACTTAAAACATCATCCACAAGCAATCATTGTCCTTAAATGATTTTTAATGCTATATGAACATATGCAGAAAGTGTGTGTATATGTTCCTTATCTAATGCAAATGATCAGGCCTGATTAATCCTCTTAATGCAAAATATGTTTAGTGCCATGAATCCAACATGTATGCAAATAGTACTAGTCACATAAACGCTATATGTGTGCACAAACATCCATCCATATGCAACATTCACATGATAACACATTCAATTCCATCCATAAACAAGTATAAACACTCATGCATATGCAATATGAAAATGTGTCTGAGTCGATCTAGTGCCTAATGTTTGTTATGCAACCATGAGCAACCACTCGCAACCACTCGGAACCATTTGCAAACATCAACCATAACATATTTCAATCACATGTTTACATCCAAAAGGTTTCTACCTAAGGTTCTCAAGATAGGATTGAGAAGATAAGCAAGATAAAACAAAGCATCTAGGAGAAGAAGTTAAAGATGTACCCCCAGAAGGTCCTGCTTGTGGGGCTTGCCCTTGCTTCTTAGGGCAGTTCTTGCTGATATGTCCAGTTTCACCACACTGGAAGCATGCTTCCATCTTCATCTTCTTCTTTCTACAATCCTGGACTATATGCCCCTCAATACCACAGAAGTGGCATTTTCTTTTCTCACGTGTCTTGTTATCATTATTGTTGTTGTTCTTGCCTCCTTTCTCGGAGTTTACCTTCTTGTTTTAAGACTCATTCGCCTTGACCTCCTTCTTGCCATTCTTGTCTTCTTCACTTAAGAGCGCCATGTCTA
>JASFAX010007553.1:0-23035 GCA_030737875.1 Allium sativum | reverse complement strand
ATTATTTAATTTATTTTTAATTATTTTCTCGCATTAAAAATTATTGTATTATAATGATAATTCATATCTGAAATGTTCTGTGATTGATGAATTGTTGATTGTTGTTGGTGGTATGTTTTGTTGTTCATGATAGGCTAGATCTGCATTGAATTTAACATATTATTGAATTTATTTGTGGTTATAGGATTAGATCTAAAATTAGATCTAAATAATATTTTATTCAGATTTAAATCGTAACTTAGTTGCTCTAATTTATTCTAAATTATTAAAATATTATTTTTATTATTCTGAAATGAACAATGAAATTTGAACGACAAATAAAAAGTTATTTTTATTTGTTGATGTTACAATAAAATTTGAACGACAAATAAAACGTATTTTTATTTGTTGATACTACAATAGAATTGGAACGACGAATAAAAACTCATTTTTTTTAGTTGTTGATATCACCATAGAAATTGAACGACAAATAAAATATTATTTTTATTTTTTTATCTACAGTAGAATATGAAATATATTTTCATTAGTTTCATTACAACAGAATTTGGCTAACAAGTAAAATCCTATTTTTATTTGTTTACATTTAGAACACGGTTTATGAATCACAGTGAAAATTTCCTCTTTTCTGTTACCTCAAACATAAGAGGTTGTAGAACTGGAATAACAACAAAATACTAAATTTTATTATTGATATTAAAAACATATTAGTAAAATAAAAACTTCATTTACATGGCATGTGTAAATTATAGGTTATATTTGGAAACCACCTTTTTGTTTACATTTTTATGTAAATAAAAATACATATTTTGGAAATCACAATTTTTTTTACATTTTATATGTAAATAGGAAATTATTTTCAGAAATTACACTTTTGTTTACAAATATATTTTAAAATATAATTCATTCTTTTATTTGAATTCACTGATGTTAATAAACTTTAAAAATAAAATTTATTCTTTCATTTGCATTCACCAATGCAAATATATATAGAAAATAGAAATTGTTCTTTATTTGCATTTACCAATGCAAATATATATAGAAACAAATTATTCTTTCATTTGCACTTACCAATGCAAATACATATATTGAAAATAAAGTTTATTCCTTTATTTGCATTTATCAATGCATATATGCATTGAAATTAAGGTTTATTCTTTTATTTACATTTATCAATGCAAATATTCAATGAAACTAAAGTCTACCCTTTTTGTCTACATTCACTAATACAAATATACATAGTTTTATATATTGAAATAGAATTGTCAATCCAATATAAAACACTATTGTGTCACCTCATTGGATTGAAATGAGCTATCTTTTTATTTGTGATTTCAACACAAACATACACATAGAAATGAATCACCTTTTTATTTGTGTCCTTAACACCAATATAAACATAGGAAAATGTACTATTTTTATTTGTGTTTTTCAACATAAATATAAACATTAAAATGGATCATCTTTTTATTTGTATTTTTCAATACAAATATGTCATAGGAATAAGTCCATCTTTTATGTACATTCTACAAACACAAATATGATATGAAAATAAAAATACATCTCTGGTCAAATATGGTTATTGAAACAAAAATATTGATTTCGTCAAAATAGTGTCTTTGTCAAAATATGTGAATTAAAATAACATTTTTGTTAAACATAAGTATTGAAATAAAAAGAGAACATTTTTAATCAAACTTTGGTAGTGGACATTTTTGGTCAAAACTTTATTAGTGAAATAAAAACGACATTTTATTTAGAATTTGATCATTGAGATAAAAGTTTGGTTATCTACTATCACCAATACAAATGTACACATTTTTACACATTGAATAGAATTTATTAAAAATCTACTTTGAAAATAAATTTTGTTCTCTTATTTACATTCACTAATGTAAATATAATTTGAAAACAAAACTATTCTTTGTTTGCATTCATAAATGCAAATACTCATTTAAATAAAATTTGATCTTTTATTTACATTCACTAATGTAAATACACATTAGAGATGAGGTTCTTTTTACGTTCACTCAAATATACTTTTAAATCAAAAGTCACATTTGTTATTTGCATTCCTTGTTGCAAATAAAACCTTAAAAAAAAGTTCATCTGTTTGCAATTCATTTGTAACGACCCGGAAAATCTGAACCAATTTAGAATTTTCAAATTGGCTAAAATAGTGGATTTTAAATATTTAAAATAAATATTTTAAATAACAATAATGAAAAGTGAGTTTGAATCAACGTTTGAAAATGAATATAATTAATTCTAATTATAAGCAAGGCCTGAAATGGCGCTGTAGTTTCAAAATTTGAATTCAAACTTTGACTGACTGTACCGGGTGCAAAACAAAACGAATTTGAGTGAAACCAAAAATATTTAAATCTGTTAGTGAATACCTTTCTAACGAATCTGAAAAATCGAAGTTTCATAGCGGAAAGCAAAAGTTATGGCCAAATGAATTTTCAGAAAGGTCACTATGGAATTTATATAGCCCGTGAAAATGGCCGTTTTGCAAATGACCTCGGAATTCGACGAAACCACTTTTGTTGGATCCGGGATGTTAAACTATTTCTAGGTTTCAAATTTTATAATTTTTGAAGTTAATATGTGAGCGTGGCAAAGGAAAACGTATTTTGGTCAATTACAGTTAAATTGGATCGACTAGAAATGGGCCATTTTTCAAACGGTCACAGAATTCGATGAAACTAGTTTTGTTGGGACCGTATCGTCAAAACATAGCTAGATTTATTTTTTTGGAATTTTTCGAATCAGTTTGTGGTCCGGGCAAATTGAAATGTACGTTCAAATTAAATATTGAATGTTTTATATTTTAATTTGAAGGAAAACCGACTCAAACGGTCGAATGGGCCTACGAAACATATCCCATTGTGTTCGGAATGGGGGAAAAACGCTATGGACGACAGTCATTGGGTTTGATTTGGTGTTCATGTGTGGCAAGGGGTATTTTGGAGATTTTAAAAATTATAAAATAAAATAAAAAATCCTATTGGCCCATTCCCCATTCTCTCTCCCCGACGTGAGCAAATCAAAGGCGGAAACCGTCTCTTTTCTTCCCGTCCACTTTCCGGCGAAACCATGCCTCGATATACCCGGCCACAGTTGAACTTTTCGAAGAGCTCGACGCCCCCTTCAAATCAAAACAAACCCCACCTCAAACCGTTGTGTATTTCTCGAGTTTGACCTCTCGAAAGTCACGGTCTTCAAATCGCCGCCCCACCGCCCCTGTTGCGTCGAACTCCTCCCCCATCCAGGCGCAGGCGCGCCTCTCCAGCCCCGATGCTGTGGCGCAGGCCGATCGGCCCCAAGCTGCGCGGATTTCGAGAAAAGTGAAAACCTAGATTTGAACGAAATAGAAAGGTAACGGTTTAAAATTATATAAACTATATTATAGCAGTTCTAAGCGCTACAGTTTTTGTTTTCACTATAAAAATCATATCTTTTTAGTTTCTTGATGAAATTCAGTGAAACAAGAGACAGTGGACCCGTGTGGACGTCTTCTACATTCTAGAAGAGACCGCATATTTTTCTTAGCCTTATGCTATTTTTGGTTGAGTGGAACCCAATGTGAGATTTCTAAATTATAAACGATATGGAAAACGACGATGTATAAATTATACAGTCGATGTATGAGTTATATAAGCATTGTACACCTCTTGTATAAGCATTGTATAAGTTGTACGTTCGATGTAAAAGTTATATATGCGTTGTAAAAATTATATATGTGTTGAAATTGAAGTGAAATGCTATATATATATATATACGCCCCTCGTCCACAAACCATGGACGATATTTATTGGTTGTGATTGGTGTGAAAATTGATTGATAGTGATTGGTTGATTAAAATTGTTTGTGGTTGAAATTGATTGATTGTGGTTGAAAAATACCCGATTGTGGTTGAGAAATATTTGGTTGAAACCACATAGGATTGGTTTGTGGAAATGAAAAAATTATACATGCCGCCTGCGTGCGAACTAGATGCATGATTCCTCATTGTCAAAAGCTGCGAGGCTTTAAGGTAGAGTGAGGAGCCGTACTAGGGATGGTCCCGGTTTTAACTACCCTGCCATTATGCTGCCGAAATTTTGAATAATATTCATGTGTTAGAATTATTTTCATTTGTTGAAACTATATTTATTCGTTGAATAGAAAACCTTCATGTGTTGAATCGAAATTCATTCATTGAATAGAAATTCAAGTGTTGAATGGTATTCGTGTTTTAAATATAAAAATCACCTTTTTATCTATATATATAAACTATAGAAAACCTTCATGTGTTGAATCGATATTCATTCGTTGAATAGAAATTCATGTGTTGAATGGTATTCGTGTTTTAAATATAAAAATAACCTTTTTATCTATATATATAAACTATAGAAAAACTTCATGTGTTGAATCGATATTCATTCGTTGAATAGAAATCCATGTGTTGAATGGTATTCGTGTTTTAAATATAATAATCACCTTTTTATCTATATATATAAACTATAGAAAACCTTCATGTGTTGAATCGATATTCATTCGTTGAATAGAAATTCATGTGTTGAATGGTATTCGTTGTTTTAAATATAAAAATCACCTTTTTATCTATATATATAAACTATAGAAAGCCTTCATATGTTGAATTGAAATTCATTCGTTGAATTGAAATTCATGTGTTGAATGGTATTCATATTTTTAAAGAAATTGTTTTATAATAAAAATTCTATTTTAATCATCAATATGAACTATATAAAATAACTTGTTTTGAAATAAATTGTTTTATAATAAAAATCCTATTTCTATCACCTATATTAACTATATAAAATAGTCGTGTTTTGAAATAAATTGTTTTACATTAAAAATCACATTTTTATTATATACATGAATTGCTAAAAATAGTGAAGTGTTGAAATAGAAGATAGTTCGATAAAAATATCATTTTTATCAAATGTATGAAAATCATATAGTTTTGAAATCGAAGAATCGATATATATATATATATATATATATATAAATAGATTTGAAATATATCGAATAACGAAGCTGTAGTTTGTATTTTGAAACCGTGATTTCAAACGATTAGTGCGGGAGATCCGACCATCGGATTTTCCCGAAACCGCAACCGTTGGGTTCGCTTTGGAAATATCTTTCCAACGGCAACAACTTTGTAAAAATCCAACTGTTGGATTGTCTGGAATGTTTAATTCAAATCTGAAGAAAAACAGCGCCAGAATCGATTATATATATATATATATATATATATAATTATATTAAATCGAATAACGACGTTGCAGTTCGTATTTTGAAATCGAAACTTCAAACGATTATACCGGGAGATCCGACCGTCGGATTTTCCCGAAACTGGAACCGTTGGATTCGTTTTGAAAAGATCTTTCTAATGATGTAAATTTTGTGAAGTTCCAATGGTTAGAATTTCAGATACGTGTAAATAAAATTTGAAGAAAAACAGCGCCACGACCGCGTTATGGCCCGAAGCGTCGTTTTGAATAAATTGGCTATTTTAAAATAAATAAAAATTGCGATAAATCGTTATAAAATATTATAAATGATATGGATGTGAAATTTAGAAACTAACTGAAGGTTGGCTAAGTCGAATGGTTTTCCTGGATGTTGATCTGATGTTGGTTTCGGCCTTCAGGGTTAATATTTGGAAAATCGTTCTCTTGTTGATTGACGGTTAGGGACTAATGAATTGAAATGATGCGTATGTATGTTTGTGTTGCACTTGTTTATTATATACGCGAGTTGCTCAGAAAGACCGGGTTTATCCCATTCTGAATAACTGAATCGACGATAAGAAATCGAAGATAAAGACGGGGTTGAAGACCGATCTTCACCTCGTTTGGATGGTAACTGATGTCCTGATTGGGAGGCATCCCGAAATATGGATAATGAGTGGTGATCGTCCATACATACGTGGGGATCGATGAATATGCGAGGTATTTAGTGCCTCCGGTTTCGTTCAGACCCTTAACGGACTTGCAAATGGACTGTGTGTCTGACATTGGAATTCATTCTGTGCGATTGATAACCATCAGTTGCATGGTGTAAATTGCCTGTGTGACATGCTAAGATGCAGTGATCAGGGCTTCTGTTGAAAAGCAAAGTCTTGTGATTGATGATCAAAGCACCGCCTGTGTGGCGTAGCTTTGTGTATAACGTGAATTCGCGAGCCTCACTCCCCGGTATGAACCAGAAACGGGAGAAGGACCTCAGGGAGGGCATGCATTTCCTTCTAGCTAGGAGTTATGTCAGTGTTTTTACACGGCCTGACATTTTACTTATGTGGATGATGGATTGCGAGGCGCCTCGATTATATCGGTCGATCTGGGACCGATGGGGTCATTCGTTGGCTCATTTACGCCCCATAGGGCAGGGAAACGTAGTGTTCAGGAATTTTAATCCACATCGGTGGACCAGCCCTGTCGCTCCAAAGGCTTGCCTACGCGCTCGCCTAAGACATGGGCTAGATTGTCTCGAAGTCAGTAAGGACTATCTTTTGCCTTGGTTCATGACAGAAATCCAATTTCCAAATACGTGACTGTGCGGTTTTGATTGTATACCTTTATATGACGACATAGTGGTATGGGGCATTAATGTCGTCTATGATTGATAGTTATGATTCGAAATTGTTTTCAAAACTTATAAACACTAGAAATAATACCAAATGCTTTTGTTTTATTCGTATCAAGCATATTTTGGCCGTTATAAGGTAAAAACTCTATCCTCCGGTTTGCATTGCATTGCGTGATGGGAACTGAGTCTTATAATGGCTTCATTTTTATAAAAAGCAATGTGAGGTTTAAAAGGATTATTTGTTTTAAAGCACTGGCAATCCGATGGAGTAAACGCATTCCACGAAAGTGGTGTGGTCCTATGATTAACCATATTTTAAATGTGTTGAGTAGATTTCTCATACCTGTCCCATGACTGACTCGTAGTTTGTTTCACTTTCAAACTCGGTTGCCCCTCTTTCTACACGGGCAGCCTTGTATTTAGGTTTTATCTGGCTCTTTCTGGATAGCTGGAGCTGAAGATGGATTCTTCATTTATCTCTTTTTATGCTGTTCAGCTCCTGTTGTACATATTATGTTTGTTTTCCGCTGTAGACATTTATGTACAGCTGAGCTGTATTTGTACTAAGTATGATCCTGTATACTGTGTAACTCTGATGATTACGTTTATTCATTGTATTATTTGTACATTTTCTGGTGTATTTATTTATTTCTATTCTGCAATTATTTGTTTCTGTGTTGTATTCCAAAGATTACCCTTGCCACCGTCAGTACGGGGTTTGGAGTCATCTCATTTGGTATCAGAGCTTTGGTTAAGCTTAGTGCTGGAATATAACATATTAACGAACTCGTCAGAAATAGAACCAGTAGTGTTCTAGGACGGGTAACTCATTATAGATAGGATCAGTAATTTTCTAGTATGAGTAAAGCAGAACGAAATACACCCAATAGACACATTTACATTTGAAGTATATGTTTCTATGTTTTGAAATATCTTTTCTATGACCTGACACTTGATCTGCTGTTTGCAAAAGTACTAGAAAATGAGTGTTAGAAACAGAAGAAATGCAGAACCATTTCTGGTGGTTCTATTTAAGAGATATCAAAATCTGGGTGGAGCACAATTCTCGGGCAATGAATCTATTATTCAAACTCAAGCTTGGGTGAGCTCTGCAGAAAGAATATTTGAGCATTTCCAGCTGAGAGATGATCAGAAAAGGTTAGTGGCATCTTGGGCGCTCAAAGAAGAAGCTTTAATCTGGTGGGAAACGATCATCATAGAAAATCCAAAAGGTGATATCACCTGGGATAGATTCAAAGAGATTTTCCTAGGAAGATTTACTCCCCCTGAAGTGACTGAGCGATTATGTGATGAATTCTCTTATCTGATACAAGGAGCCATGACCATTCCAGAATATCATAAGAAATTCAACAAACTTTCTCACTTTACTCCTCATCTGATTCAAGATCCAAAGAGGAAGAATCTGAGATTTATTCATGGCCTGCAAGGGAGATATCAGAATAGTGTAATGAGGAATGTGAAGCTTCCTTTTTCAGAAATGATTTATATGGCTTGTCAGTATGAAGATCTCCATAAGAAAGGTATGTTGCGCGACGAAGAAGAAGTCAGTTCGAGTAACCTAGTGGAGTCTGAGACTGATAGTCCTGAGCCCAGTAAGAAGCCCAGTGCCAAGAGAAAAAGGGCTAAATCAGAGAAGGAACCAGTAACGACCGCGGTATGCAATAACTGCCATAAGCAAGGACATTTGCAAGGAAATTGCAGATCTTTAAAGAAACTAAAGAAGAATGAATCTAACTCCAAGAACAAATTTCAGGAGATTAGAGAGTGTAATTTTTTCCATTAGGCTAGTCATATAAAGAGAGATTGCCCGCTCATAAAGAAGCCTGAGGAGGTTCAAATAAACGAAGTGGCAGAAGTGCCTGCATCTTCGTCTGCTCAGGAAAGGGCTGATGTTTTAGAAGGCACGCTTAATGTCAAAAACATTCCAGTTAAAGTACTATTTGATACAGGTGCGTCGCGAAGCTTTATTGCAAAGAACGCGGTTAAGAAACTGGATTTGAATTTGAGAAGGCTCAAAGAACCAATGACGATCCAAAATCTGGTCGGGGGTTCCATCGATCTCAGTTGGGTTTGTGCAGTACCTGTCTCTTTTTCCTACTATAAATTCCCTACTATCTCTATCGTCATGAATTTTACTGAATTGGATCTTATTCTGGGATTGGATTGGCTAACCAAATATGAAGCAGAGGTTAGATGCGCCGAAAGTGTTGTTAAGGCGAAGGCACAATCAGGGAATTATATAACCATACCATGCGAAGGTCCGAATTCCAATAGAAAAGATTTTTGGTCGGCTCTAGATGTTTCTCCTGCTCAAATTGAAAATATCCCTGAAGCCACAGAGAATATTCCCGGCCTAGTAAAAGATATTCCTGTCGTCAAGAACTATGCGGATGTGTTCGAAGAAGTTGTTCGCTTACCTCCGCAAAGAGAAATTGATTTCAAAATTGCTTTAATTCCGAATGCAAGGCCGGTAGTTCACGCTATTCGAAGAATGTCCTTGAAAGAGAAAGAGGAATTAGACAATCAAACACGACAGCTTGTATGGACGGGTCTGATCAGGCCTAGTTTCTCTGATTGGGGAGTAGCAGTGGTGTTTGTCCCAAAATCTGACGGTACTCTACGGCTATGTGTGGATTATCGTGATTTGAAAAAACAGACAATAAAGAATAAATATCCATTGCCGCGAATCGATGATTTATTGGATCGTCTAAATGGAGCACAAGTGTTTTCAAGGATGGACCTAGCTACAGGCTTCCATCAGCTTCGAATTGCCGAAGAGTGTGTTCCTATGACAGCATTCAGAGGTCCAGACTTATTCTATGAGTGGTTAGTAATGTCGTTTGGCTTATGTAACGCTCCAGCATACTTCGACGATTTGATGAATAGAGTGTTCAGAGGAGTCCTGAATAAATTTGTTCTGGTTTTTATTAACGATATTCTAATCTTCTCTAAATCAAAGGCCGAACATGAAAAGCATTTGGAACAGGTTCTGGAAATCCTCAAAAGGAATGTATTAAAAGCCAAACTATCCAAATGTATATTCTGGCAAGATGAAGTGAAATTTCTTGGCCACATTGTATCGAAAGAAGGAATTGCTATGGATCCAAGAAAAATCAAAGCTATTCAAAACTGGAAGCAGCCCAGTACCCCTACAAAAGTCCGCAGTTTTCTCGAATTGGCTAGTTATTACTGGAAGTTCGTTAAAAACTTTTCGAAGATATCTGGTCACCTAACGAAGCTTACAAAGAAGCACTCGAAATTCAAGTGGACTCCAGAATGCGAGAAGGCTTTTGAAGAGCTAAAGTTAAGATTAACGAATGCTCCATTGTTAACCATTATAGATGGCAATCAGGATTTAAAAATCGGGACAGATGCCTCTAGAGAAGGCCTTGGCGCAGTATCAATGCAAAGGGGTCAAGTGATTGCTTATGCTAGCCGTCAGCTGAAGCCGCATGAGAAAAACTATGTAACTCATGATCTTGAGTTGTTGGCTATCGTATTCTCTTTGAAAATCTGGAGACACTATATTCTGGGTGAGAAATTCTAACTGTATACAGACCATCAGTCGTTAAAGTATCTGTTCACCCAGAAAGACCTGAATCTGAGGCAGCAACGTTGGCTAGAGTTCCTTGCAGCATATGATTTTGATATTCTATACACTCCAGGGAAAGCCAATGTCGTGGCGGATGCGTTAAGCTGAAAGAATGTAATGATCACTAGCTTTATTATTACGACTTCCTTGATTGACAAAATATCTATTCTTCAGAAAGAGGATAACTTTATTAAGGATATGATCAAAAGGATTCAGAAAGGCGAACCCTCGTGTTTTCAAATAGATAACGATGAAATCGTGAGATTGAAAGGAAGGATTTGTGTTCCTGGCATCACCGAGCTCAAAAGGGAAGTGTTAGACGAGTGTCACAAATCCAAGCTGAGTATCCATCTCAGTGTGGCCAAAATGTACAACGATCTCAAGCGAACATTCTGGTGGAAGGCTATGAAAAGAGACGTTTCAATATATGTTAGCCGATGCCCTACTTGCTAGCTAGTCAAAAGCGACCAACAGAAACTGGCTGGATTGTTACAACTGCTAGACGTTCCTGGTTGGAAGTGGGAACATATTTCCATGGACTTCATAGATGGTTTGCCCAGAACCAAAAATGGAAATGACAGTATTTGGGTGATCGTAGATCGCTTCACGAAGACTGCCCATTTCATACCTGTCAGATCAAACAGAACTGCTCAGAGTCTGGCGCAGATATACTTCAAGGAAATTGTAAGGCTACATGGAGTGCCGCTTAGTATTGTCAGTGATAGAGATCCGATATTTACTAGCAAATTCGGGGAGGCATTTCAAGTCGAATTGGGAACGAAGTTGAACTTAAGAACCGCATATCTTCCTCAGACAGATGGTCAGACTGAGAAGGTGGATCGTATACTAGAAGATCTATTGCGGGCTTGTGTTCAAGATTTCGGTGGATCAAGGGAAGACCATTTGCATTTGGCAGAATTCTCCTATAACAACAGCTACCAAGCGAGCCTAACAATGTCACCATTCGAAGCATTGTATGGTAGACCGTGCCGATCCCCTGCTTGTTGGGTCGAACCCGGTAATAGACTTGTTTTGGGACCAGATATGATCCGCGAGGCTGCCGACAAAGTCGATTTCGTTAAGAAACGATTGCTCGCCGCTCAAAGCTGACAAAAGAGCTATGCTGATAAGAGAAGAAGAGATATATCATTTGTCATTGGCGACTATGTATATTTGAAAGTATTGCAGATGAGAGGAGTTATCCGGTTCGGTAAACAGGGAAATTGGCACCCAAATTCATTGGTCCGTTTCCTATTCTGGAACGGATCGGAACTCTCGCTTATAGGGTTAAATTGCCTGATTGGTTGCCTGGAGTGCATGATGTATTTCACATATCTCAACTTCGAAAGCACGTTCATGATCCAGACTTGATCGTGGAAGAAGCAGCTCAACAGGATATTGAAATTACTCTAGAATTAGCTGTGAGAAGAGAGCCGCTCAAGATCATTGGCAAAGAAACCAAAGAACTGAGGAACAAGAAGGTTCACTTAGTCAAAGTGCAATGGAGTGGAGATCCGCGAGATTGTACTTGGGAAACTGAGGAGAGCATTCAGAAAGCCTATCCTAAGTGTCGAGTGGATATCTCTGATTGACTCCGGTGCAAGGTACATTTACCATACTTTTCATTACCAATTAGTTCTCTATTTTGTTGTTATTTTCTTTCCATGGATGTGCACTTTTAATTCTATAATCTTCTTAATTTAAAAAGGAGTGTATGAATTAATTTGTATGATTTTGAAAAGTTAAAAACAATTTGATTGTTGTTTGTGTTGTGTGATAGCAGATTTGAGCAATTAAATTATTAAAACGATAGTTAATTTAATCAATAATAGAATGAATGATAGAATTTATTCGATTAAATCACACATGGAACTGATTAGAAAATAGATAGAAATATATACTTGTGCATTATATATGTTTGAACAGGTAAATGGATAGCTGTTGAGTAAAGAAATTATTTGCGTGCCCGACAAATAGGTAAACCTTAATGAGTTGGATGCGAAATATTATTATATCAACTCCTGTGAATTCCATTGGATGCGGAGTGCTGGTTATTCTGTGTGTAATAATAAATATCGCCATAGGATAGTAACAATTAATTTTGAACTACACTACGTGGCATACTTCTGGAAGATAAGCATACTTCATCAAATACCACATAAGCATTTGGAGCTTGTGTGACGAGGTGGAAGATTTACCATATGATATACACGTAAATGTGTATATTTTATCCGCATATTTATCTTATTTTATCTTTTAAATAATTGATATTGTGTATTTATAGTTGTGTTTTCAGATTGTTGACAAGAATCATGGTTTAGAGCATTTGATGAATAAAGCATGAAGAATTTGCTGAAAAAGAGTGAAGTTAAAATTACTAAAGCTTGAAGAGTTTAAAGCCTGAAGAACGGTTGCGAATAGAGTTCAGTTGGGTAGATTTGGCTCACTAAAGACTCATATTGTGTTCACATTGGCTCAATTGCAGACCATTTCACTCATGTAGCGTTCACATTAGCTCCTTTGCAAGGCTTCTCATTCATGCACTGCACGCGTTCACACTGGCTCACTTACAAGGCCTCTTACTCTACAACCCCGTTCACACTAGCTTATGTGTTATTTGGGCTAATTCTTTAGTCCCACATTGTGGAATTTGCCAAGTAGTCTTTGTCATATCAGCTATAAATACCTTGTATCTCATTCATGTAAAGACACACTCAGTTTTATTCTGTAATCTTTTCTTGGAATAAAACTCTTCTTTCTCTCTTCTATTTAGTTTTTATTGCATTTTATTTATGTTGTCTATTTTCTTTTCTTTTAGCTATGTTTAGCTAATCCTCTTTAATTAGGGGGTGATGACGCTAATAGTTATGATTCAATATGAATCACATAGCCAAAAGATTAGAACTTCATGTATGTAGATCTAGATTTGAACTAAGGGTTAGATATGAACCTTCATACCCTGTGTCGTTTAAGAGATGTGCTCCTTCACAAGGTATATTCGAGTTCGATCTAACACCTATCAGATTTAGATTTAATATTTAGGGTTTTAGAAATAAAATAGTGAATCTGTCCTGATAGCCTATGGTTGTTTAAGAGCTGAGCTCCTGCATAGCTATACTTGTTGTTATTTACTTATTTGTTTCTATAAACCCATTTATCGTTGATTCATGTTTGTGACAGAAACATGAATTAGATCTGATTAATTTGTTTGGCTATTGATGAATATTAATCTAATTTATGTCATCGCTCCCTAATTGCTTTCACTTATTGTTAAAACTCTCTTTTATTTAATTTCTGCTATTTTCTTTGTTTTCAACCAATCAAAAGTTAGGGATAACTTGATTGGATTTATTAATAAAATAATTTGGTCCCAGAGTTCGACACCCTCTACAACGATCCTTGTTGTTTAGGAAAGACGAACGAATTTTACAGTTGTTTACATCTGTTTAATTTGTTCGCAAACAAATTTTGGCGCCGTTGCCGGGGATCAAAATATTTTTTATTAGTAAATCCTTCGGGTTAATTTTTTATTTCCTTATTTTTCCATTAAAAAAAAACACAAAAATATTTTCTATTTTATTCCATTTGTTTTCTTTCATATATAGAAGAAAATTTTTGTTTGGTGATTTGGTATTATATATTGGTACTACAATCTCAAAACAAGAGGAAAAAAAATATTCTTGCCACTTTTTCTATCAATTTCTTGCCATTTATTTTCTCAAATTTCTTTCCTTTTTTCATTTTCCATTCCAGTTTATTTCTGCCATCTCTTTCCTTTTGTTTACAAGTTTCTGATTTTTTTTTCCTTTTTTCTATTTTCTTCTTCTCTGCTAATACCTCTCCCCTCGAACATCAACCAGTATACCTTCATCTCCCCGACCATCTTCTTCCATAGCTCCATCTTCACGTTTATATAATTCTCCCTCATACATTGACCTTACTACCATCCCATAATTCACTTCTCAACCATCACAAAAGTAACACAATACCCCTTCAGCATCTCCACAACCAGCCTACAACAACATACAAACACAACCATCTCTCTTCAATCCTATTTCCGTAATACGGTCTGCACAAATCCCTCACCTTCAATTCCAACTGCCCATTCAAATTCTACCCACCGTGCCAAAAACCAAACCAAATTCCACTAACCATTCTTCTACACTTCATCCAACCTAAAACCAATCGCAACCTCCTGCATTGTTCACCTGCTCTACTAAGCTACATCTCAGCAAAGCATCCCCTTCAACACATTTCAAAACAAACGTTTCTTATCAAACCAAACATTTCTTATCAAACCAAACATCTACCAAGTGCTTCCACCAAAGCAATACCAAACACATTACAAACACTACATTTCTCAAGTTCTGTGTGAATCTGTGATCCTCCTGTTTTCTCCTTGCTTCAATCATCCATAGCCTCAACAGGTCACCACGTTTTACCAGTTGTCCTCAACCCACAGCGTCAACAAATACCTTCTGCATAACACAAATTGAAGCAGCCGCGAACCCCAGATCCACAAGCCTAAACAGCAACTGCCTCACAAAACAAACTCAGCAATCTCCAAACCGCCTTGACCCGACAGTTAACCAACTCCAAATATCCTCAGTCGCTCACAGATATGCCAAAAGCCCTAAAACCATTCTAACAAATTAAAACCGATTTGCCAATTGCATAAGAACCAATTCGCACTCCAAAATTCCCAACTCTGCAAACCCTAAATTCCAAACACATCACCCCTACTTCAGTCTTCATGATCGATCCCTATTTTTTTGTTTTTGGAATTGACTTTTGGTCTGGATAAAGTTTGATTTCGCGAATCAGTCGAAAAAAGAAAGAAAAAAGAGCCGGTTTTGATTTTAACGGTGAAGGAAGGTTTTGTCTGCAGAATTTTTTTTATTTTCGCTTCCCTATTTTATTTGTGTTGGAAGTGTTTTACATGGGCTAGGCTTGGGCTGAGTTGTTTTAAACTGAAGTGGGTTTGTATGCTTATTTGAATTGAGTTTTTAAGTGGGTCGAGTGTGATTTAGTTTGCTTGTTTTCCATTGAGTATAGTTTTTCTTTAGTTCAAGGTTTATTTCTTCAAAAAAAAAAACATCATCCTTTTGTTTGATTAGCGTTTGTTTAGTTTAATTTTTATTTGTTTTCATTTTATTTTTTTTACTCATTTTCTTTTTAATTTAATTTTTGCTTCATTTTGAAATTCGGGCTCCTAGCCCGAACCCGTGCCGCAGCGCTGTCAAGTAATTAATAGGAGGCGACAACAACAGAAAGCAGCGGACAATTCAGGGTTGGAGCGGTTGCACACCAAGGGGGGTGTGAACACACTAGCGCGACTCAACTGCACTGGACGGACTGCCGATCAAGGTGAGTATTTTCTATCTCTACAGGGACCGCTGCTGCAAATAAAAAATATATATAGACATTGCTTGTAAAAATCTTCTGCAGGGCATCGGCTTGCTTGTAAAAAAAAATTTGTTTTTTTATTTATTTCTGCAATTGACTATTCTGTGACTGTCCTGAGACTGTTCATTCTGTGACTGATTAAAACATTAAAAAAAAATTGCATTCATCTTAGTTTGTTTTTATTTTCTAAGGATTTCATTATATTTTGACAATTTGGTTTAGTTCTAACGGATTATTTCTCGGTGTCTAGACTACGGCAGAGTAATAACTGTTTATAAATATTACGGTGATTCGTAAATATTATATCGGTTGTTCCTCTGAAGGTACTTAAACCTTCGGCTGCATTGCTAGGGTGATTCCTGGTGCACCGATAACTCCTGTCCGTTAACTGGCTGAGAAATCTTTTGTTAAAATAAATCAAACCGTCATTATATAATTCTAGAAATTGTAAATTGCATTAGGTTCATTTAAAAAAAAAATCTTTTGTGTCTAATTCTTTTTCTCTAAAAGAAAAAAAATAATTCGCTTCTCAAATTTGTTTTTTTTCTCGTCTTCCCTTATTCTTCTCGCTAGTGCATGCATCATTGGACTCGCGATCCTTCAGACAATCGTTTAGTCCGAACAAACATTTCTTTAACCATGGCCGAAGAAAATCCCCCTCGATCTCTTATGGATAGATACTTCCCCGATCGGGTTTCTATTCCTTCTTGCATCATATTGCCCGCCCCAACGGGTAACCACTTTGAAATTCATTCGAATCACATAAATACTCTTCCAAAGTTCGACAATTTAGAATGTGATGATCCGTATATTTTCTTGACCAAATTTGAATAAGTTTGTGCAACCATGAAATTTCAACAATTAAGTGACGATGAAATCAAACTTAGGTTAATTCCATTTGCACTTAACGATTATGCTGAGAAATGGTTGTATAGCATGCCTTGAAATACGATTGGAACTTGGGGTGAATTTGTAAACATGTTTCTAAAGAAATTTTACCCCCTGGGAAAAACATCTAAAATTCGAAATGAAATCGTCAATTTTCGTCAATTTGGGGGTGAATCCTTTGCAAAATATTTTGAAAGATTTAAAGAGCTTCTAGTCAAATGTCCACATCATAATTTCGAAAAATGGACTCTTTGTCAAATTTTATACGATGGACTTGAAAATAACTCTCGAACCATGCTCGAATCAATGTGCCAAGGAAATTTTCTAGCCCAAGATCACAATGCCGCTTGGCAATTTCTCGAAAATTTGGCCGAAAAATCAGCTCAATGGGAAAGATCTAACGAGAAATCGATTTATTCCCGATCTAGCGCTCATTCGGTAGGATCATCAGTAGCCTTAGAAGCAAAAATAGACGCGATGATATCCAAATTCGATAATGTCCTTTCATCAACGCAAATAAATCAAGCTCAAGCGTCTCAGACCTCATGTTACAAATGTAACGATCCTAACCACATAGCTGATCAATGCCCACATTCATTGGAACAACTCAACGCATTTAACAAAGCTAGGAATGACCCATTCTCCCCAACGTACAATCCAGGTTGGAGAAACCATCCTAACTTCTCTTGGACCCAAAACAATGCAAATTTGAATGCGGCTCGACCTCCTTTTCAATCATTTTCGAATAATCCTTCGAAACCTCCCTTTCAACAAACTCAATTCCAACATCCCGCGCCACCTTTTCAAAACCAAGCACAACAATCTTTTGTTCCCCAAGAGGATAAACGATTGACATCACTGGAGAAAACTCTCAAAGAATTGACTCAAGCGACGACTCAAAATCTCCAATCAAATACCAATCTTCAAAATTTATTGACTTCGCACATGCAAAACACGAGTCAATCGATTGCTAAACTTGAAATGCAAATGAGTCAGTTAGCCACTTCTGTAAGCGAACGGGAAAGAGGCACTTTCCCGAGTCAACCCATTCCAAACCCCAACCGTCAAAATCCTAACTCCAACCAAATTCACATCATTCAAGATTCAAACGTTAGTCACTTGAATGCGGTCACGACTCTTAGATCCGGCAAAAAGATTGACAACCATGTGGTCAACCCAAATGCTTTACCGGACGATCTTCCAAACCCAACCGAAAATTCGACCAACTCGGATCAAAACATTGAGCCAATTTCTGACAAGGTCCATCCCCAAACTCAAGTAGCCCAACCTACCGAGTTGTCTGATCCATTTCCTCATAGACTCCGACCTAGGAAAAAGACGGACCAAATAGAAAAGATCCTAGAAATATTTAAGCAAGTTAAAGTGAACATTCCTCTTTTAGATATTATTCAACAAGTTCCACGGTACGCGAAATTTCTAAAAGATTTGTGTACTCAAAAAAGTCATATACATGTACCTAAGAAAGTGTTTCTAGCGGCAACTCTAAGCGAAGTCTTGTCCCAATCAATGCTGGTGAAATACAAAGATCCTGGCTGCCCCACAATATCATGTACTATTGGGGACAAGAAAATCGATAGATGCCTGCTAGACTTAGGTGCTAGTGTTAACTTGCTTCCATTTCCGTCTATCGCCAATTAGGGCTAGGAGAATTGAAACCCACCAAGGTTACCCTTCAGCTTGCTGACCGATCAATTAAGAAACCTGTTGGAGAAATCGAGGATGTGTTGATCAAAATTGGTGAATTCATCTTTCCAGTTGATTTCATTGTCTTAGAAACTCAACAGGTTAGCAATCCTGCAAACCAGATCCCTTTGATTCTAGGACGACCCTTCTTAGCAACCTCTAATGCACTTATCAACTGTAGAAATGGGTCTATGAAACTTTCTTTCGGTAACATGACTGTCGAGCTAAACATCTTCAGAACTGAAAACTCTCCTAACTCTTATGTGGACCAGTTTTCTGAAATCCATGTTGTCCACGATAATGAATCTGAGCTCGACCATCTGAATAACGAAATTGAATCGAATTATGAAACCTTATTTCAAGATATTCCTGAAAATGTCTCTGATTCGATTCCTGTCAAGCCTCTCACAAATGAGTCTATCCCTCAACCAATTTCTTCGGTTGAGTCGCCGCCAAAATCTGAACTCAAAGTGTTGCCCAGTCATCTTAAGTACGCTTACTTAGAAGACAATGAAACTTTTCCTGTCATCATCGCTTCTGACCTTACTTTAGAGCAGGAACAATTGCTCCTTCCCATTCTTAAGAAAAATAAGGAGGCAATTGGTTGGTCCATGGCTGATATTAAGGGGATTAGTCCTTCGATAGTCCAACATCGAATCCACCTTATAGATGATGCCAAACCCACTCGTGATCCCCAACGTCGACTAAACCCTATCATGAAAGAAGCAGTTCGTGCTGAAATCCTTAAATGCCTTGACAATGGAATCATCTACCCGATTTCTGATAGTCAATGGGTTAGTCCGATTCATGTCGTACCTAAGAAATCAGGGATTACCGTGATCCAAAATGAAGCTAACGAGCTTATCCTAACCCGCACCCAGACCGGTTGGCGTGTTTGCATTGACTATAGGAAACTTAATGCTATAACACGTAAGGATCATTTCCCTCTGCCATTTATCGATCAAATGTTAGAACGACTAGCTGGTCATGAGTACTACTGTTTCCTTGATGGGTACTCGGGCTATAATCAAATCCCTATCGCTCCTGAGGACCAAGAGAAAACCACTTTCACTTGTCCGTTTGGTACATTTGCGTACTGACGTATGCCTTTTGGTCTCTGTAATCCACCTGTAACCTTTCAGAGGTGCATGATTAGCATTTTTTCCGATATGATCGAGCGATTTTTGGAAGTGTTCATGGATGATTTTTCCATATTTGGTGATTCTTACTCTGAGTGTTTACATCATCTTGATCTTGTTCTTAACCGTTGCAAAGATAAACACTTAACTCTTAATTGGGAAAAGTGTCACTTCATGGTCAAACATGGCATTGTTTTAGGACATGTCATCTCTAATAAAGGAATTGAAGTAGACAAAGCTAAAATCGAAGTTATCTCGAATCTTCCCATTCCCAAATCCGTTAAGGACTTCCGATCCTTTTTAGGTCATGCTGGTTTTTACCGTCGCTTTATAAAAGATTTCAGCAAAATCACTCGACCTTTAACCAATCTTCTTGGTAAGGATGTTCCTTTCGACTTCAATTCTGATTGCATTTCATCTTTTGAGCATCTTAAAAATGAACTTGTCTCTGCTCCGATCATCTGCTCTCCCAACTGGAAGCTGCCTTTTGAAATCATGTGCGATGCCTCGAATTTCGCTGTTGGCGCTGTCTTAGGACAACGTATCGATAAAATTCTTCATGTCATTTACTACGCGAGTAAGACTCTGAACGACGCTCAAATCAATTATACGACCACTGAAAAGGAACTCTTGGCAGTCGTTTTCGCTTTAGAAAAATTTAGACCTTATCTAGTTGGCTCACACATCACTGTTCATACCGATCATTCCGCACTTAGGTACCTTTTCTCTAAAAAGGATGCTAAGGCTCGTCTCATTCGTTGGATACTTCTAATTCAAGAATTTGACCTTACCATTAAGGATAAAAAAGGATCTGACAACGTTATTGCGGACCACTTGTCTCGTCTTCTAAATGCCCCGTCTTCTTCTCTTCCAATCAACAAGAATTTCCCCGATGAACAGCTGTTTTCTCTATCCACTGATCCTTGGTTTGCTGACATTGTCAACTACTTAGTCACCAAGCAGATCCCTTCTTTTTGGTCTAAGCAGTATAAACACAAATTCGTTTCCCAAGTGAAACATTTTTATTGGGATGACCCCTATCTTTTCAAGTATTGTCCCGAACAAATCATTCGAAGATGTGTTCCTGGCACTGAAATTCACAGTGTCCTCTCTTTCTGTCATGACCAAGCATGTGGTGGTCACTTCGGTCCCAAAAAGACAGCAGAAAAGGTTCTCCAATCTACTGGCCCACCCTTTTCAAAGACGCGTACGAATTTTGCAAAACTTGTGATCGATGTCAATTCTTAGGGAAAATTTCTAAACGGAATATGATGCCCCTAAACCCCATTCTAGAGGTCGAAATTTTTGATGTGTGGGGTATAGACTTCACGGGACCCTTCCCTAATTCTTTTGGGAACCTTTACATTCTCTTAGCTGTTGATTATGTTTCCAAATGGGTCGAAGCTGTACCATGCAAAACAAACGATAACAAGGTTGTTGTGCGCTTCTTGAAAGAAAACATCTTTTCTAGGTTTGACACACCTCGCACAATAATCAGTGATAATGGTACACACTTCTGTAATCGTTCTTTTGAAGCTCTTATGAGAAAGTATTCGATAACCCACAAGTTATCTACTTCTTACCATCCTCAAACTTGTGGGCAAGTTGAAGTATCGAATAGGCAGATTAAACAAATCCTTGAGAAAACTGTGAATCGAAATCGTAAAGATTGGTCTCAAAAATTAACAGACGCTCTTTGGGCTTACCGCACCGCTTTCAAAACCAACTTGGGTATGTCCCCTTATCGGTTGATTTTTGGTAAGCCATGTCACTTGCCAGTTGAACTAGAACATAGGGCGTTATGGGCAATAAAAACTTTGAATCTTGATTTAGAGCAAGCAGGTGAACATAGGAAGCTTCAACTTAATGAACTTGATGAAATTCGAAATGATGCCTATGAAAATGAACGAATTTACAAGGACAGAACAAAAGTTTTTCATGATAAATCAATTTTATGTAAAACTTTCATGCCAGGTCAAAAAGTTCTGTTGTATGACTCAAAACTGCATCTATTTTCGGGTAAGCTAAAATCTAGATGGACAGGACCTTACACTGTATGGACTGTTTTTCCATATGGTGCGATAGAAATTGAGAATCCAACTGATGGATCATCCTTTAAGGTCAATGGTTAACGCCTTAAACCTTACTTGGAACCAATACCCAACCAAGAGGAAGAGCTCATGGTCCTCCATGAGCCACATTACATTCGGTAAGACGCACTAACCCTCTTTTGTACATATGTAAATAGTCTCTTATTTTATTTTTCCTTTCACTAAGATATGTCTGATTAACGACTGTGAGGACACAGTCACACTCAAGTGTGGGGGGAATTTACATTACATCAGCAATCAAATTTTATGAAGTAGGTCATTCATTGAACAAGGGTTAACTTAAAATTCATAAATAACACCTTGGTTCTTGTTTGATAAGTTGAATTGTTGGGTGATGAGAATGAACATTATTTATTCATTGAATCGTAATGTGTCTTTTTAAGATGCTAGCTTGAGACTGTGCAGACGTTAGTCGTGTTCTGGAGTAAGCGTGTCAACCCTTGTTATACGTGTTAGAATGTGCAAGTGAAAATAATCAAAAAAAAATTCAAGAAATAAAAATGATTTTGCACCTACATTTGTTGGATTTTCTGAGTTCGTTTTCATGCATAATATTTTCTTTTCCACTCAAATTTTCAAAATCGTAAGTTCTAAAATCCACTTGGCCCAATTAAGGAGAAATGACTCATTGTAGCATTCTTCTTTGATACCCCACATTATTCAAACCCAACTTTTAGTCGATTTACATCCATGTTTCGACAAGTTTATCTTATATTGGTATACTCAAGAACCTTTGTTTAAAGGTCAAAAACGTCACTTTTTATACCAATATTACACCACCCACTCCGTACTTGTTTTAAGGTAGGATAACCATATACCACATCTTATTTTATATGGGTTATCTATCTTACGAAACTTTGCTTATCATTCCTTTCAGCTTTTTGTATAACATCAATCCAGACTTGTGTGTTGAATTAAGGTTATAGAAGTAGAGTAACTAGGGCACAAAACTTTCCTTTCATGAAGTGTTGGTAGTAGAGGAGGAATCAAATGAAATCATGTATGTCATCATTCCATCTCCATTCATCATTCATCATGCAAAAGAAAAAGAAAAAGAAAAGAAGAAAAAAAAATGAAACAAAGAGAGAGTCTCTCTGAATAAAATAGTCTTCATCATTCTTGACTATGAAGCATCCATTTCCGTTCATCCACATCCATCATACCGTACTTAGAAGCAAGGATTGTAGTTGAGGAGATGAAAGGAAACAAAATGTCCATATGTGCCTTAGTATTACTTTATCTTTTGTAATTTGAAGTTCAACTAATACACTTGCCCTCTTATCTAGAATATTTTTAGAACTTACAAAATTTTCCTTCATCTATGCATAACTCATATCCAATACATTATAGTTACATTGGTGCGAAATCATTCTAAAAAAAAAGGAATAAATGATTGGGTGCACGTTGTCGATGTGTAGAACTTTGGTTGACACCACGCTCTTAACCTTCAAGACAATTACAGTGTTATCAAGGAATTATGATTCAGCTTGAAAAAATTTGTTCATTTTTGCACTAATTATGGGACGGACAATTTGGGGCTAAACCGTTATTATTGAAGTTAGGTGAAATCCTTGGAA
>JASFAX010007552.1:0-23066 GCA_030737875.1 Allium sativum | reverse complement strand
TTTGCTGAAATATGAAGGATATACTATTTTTCAAAAATGACACTTTTGAACCATAAAATGAATGCAGCTAAAAATCATATTTTGTCCAACTTCGACGACCGATTTCCAACCTCTAACCAACTCAGGTTCGAATGAAATTTAATAGAATCAAATACTGACATAATATATAAAACATACATTTTTTTTTTAAGTATTTCACTGGAAAACGAGGGAGATACTATTTTTTAAAGATGACACTTTTCAGCCATAAAATGAACTCAACTGAAAATCATATTGTGTCCAACTTCGATGATTGATTTCCAGCATCTAAGCAACTTAGATAGGAATGGAATTTTGCAGCACCAAGGATTCACATAATTACTGAAACATATTAAAATTTGGCAGTATTTCGCAGTAAAACGAAGGAGATACGATTTTTCAAAGATGACATATTTCAGATACAAAATGAACTCAGCTGAAAATCTTGTTTTTGTTCAACTTCGACGACTGATTTCCAACATCAAAACATTTCATATTCAAATGAAATTTTGCAGCAATAAACATTGACGTAATAACTAAAACATATTAAAATTTGGCAGTATTTCGCTGCAAAATGAAGGAGATGCTATTTTTCAAAGATGACACATTTTCAGTAACAAAATGAACACAAATACCATAGTTTTTAAGCAACAAAACATACAAATTATCATCAAAAATTGCAAATTTAATTATACTTTGCTGTAAGATAAAAGCTTACCATTCTAACCAACAACATAGCCAAATTTGAGTAGCAAAAGATGAGCTTTGATAGGGCAAACGCCTCCAGAACATGTAAGAAGTGATAAAAGCGGCATGCAAATAATAAAATAGCAAAATTAGGGATTATAGGAAACAAAATTTGGATTTTTAATGTTCCGGGATTTAATAGGAAGGAGATTACGTTTTGCTCTTAATTTAGCTAGGAATTAACTTGATTTGTGGAGGAATTGCTAAGTAATTGATTTTGAGGGAGGTTACCATTATAGGATTTCTTAATGTTGTAAAGCTTTTGTTTTCTGTGTTTGGGAAAGAAGGCTACAATAAGTTGTACATGGCATGTTGTAGCTTCTAGAGATTGATAATGGGATAAAGGGTATGGATTTGTTTTCCTTAAAGCCAATTAGTGTACTTAGAGCTATTTTAGCTAAGTATATATGGTACTTTACACTAAATTATACATAACTTTCTTATAAAAAGTCAACTTTACATGAAACAAGTTACATTATTCATGTTTTAATGAATGGAATCTATTAGTAATCCAAAAAATTAAAATTTTAAAATAAAAATATTATTTACACAATTTAACTTGAATTATTTACCAATATTCACATTTTATGTTGGAAAATCGCTATTTTCATCATTTTCCACAAACAAAAATTAATTCTTCATCACGTAAAGTGTATAAAAATATTCTCAACATTTTTATAACTTTAAGACATTATTTCAAACTAATTATGCTACAAGCATTATTTTCTTCTTGTTTTCACCCTTATTACTACAATATTTGTCAATATTATCATTTAAGGACATATATTTCAAATTCGACACATTTCACCAAATTAACTATTATTTCTCACTCCTAACGATTATAGAAAAGTGTTTTAATACTTTTAAAATACTAAAACAACATTTCCAAAAATATGCTATCTATAGTAATTTATTTTCTTCATGTTTGTCCTTTTATTTTGGGACAAAAATGGCTAATATTGGGTTAAAATTCCTATATCATAAATTTTAACCCAACAGTTTATTTCCATCACTGCTTTTCACTCTAGAATCCATAAACACCTTTTCTTACACTTCATTTCCATTTGTTTACAACAAAACCCGAATTTTTAACCAACATACATTGTTTATTTTTAAATAAACCATATTATCATCAATTTATTCCATCCCTTAGTTCTTAATCCCATATTAAATCATAATTTACATTATAATTTAATATTTTGGTAATCTCCAAAATCTGGGTTGTTACAGGCTCCCTTCCTTAACAAAATTGCGTCCTCGCTATTCCTAGAGGAAAGACCGTGAGCAACTTAACAAACACATCAAAGAATGGAAAGAACAAATGCTTGAGATAAAGAATTCTCACCAACACTACGAGAAGAAATAAACCATGATACGAGAGCTCTTTAAATTCTCTAGTTTCTCAAATGCAATCATTGGGATTATTAAACCATGAAATCTTAATGAGCGATACATTCCTGCTTCGAAGGGGCCTCACCTCCACACCAAAAACATAAATAGGTTACTACATGAAAGATAGGTTTGGAAAGATCTCAAGCTCAAGCTATTCGAAAGAGTTAATAATAAATTCGAATTAATGAAGAAATTTCGAAGTTGAGATACACGAAGGATGTCATGAGTACTCGAAAGATAATGTGGAAATGATATTTAGTTAGCATCTGAGACTAGGTGCTCAGTAAATGGAAATGATCTTATATAGTGAGGTGCCAGCTTCCTTGATACTAAAATACGTAGTAATCTTTCTCAATTTTTTTAGATTCAAGCTTCACCATTACTACTTTATGAATTAAATTACTACACATTTATGAAATCTTCTTCTCAAAATTTTATTGTAACTCAAATACTTACTTAATTCTTCACAGTCTTAGAATCATTCACTAAAAAGTTATTAAAATCATTATTTCAATGTTAAATTTTATACTGTTTATTTCCCATATCAACAATGTCTAATCCGTTGTTTTGGAACCACCATCGACCTAAGGAATCCCTCGTCTCGACTAGAATTCTTAAACACATCTAGACACATCAACATTATCAATAACCATAACAAAATTTTCTTAATACTTCCATCTTAAAATAAATCCAATTTAATACTTTCATCTTTAACACCAGAGTCATTAGAAAATATTTTCCAATAATCCACAAGGTATATTAATTATTGTACTCAACCGAAACAATCAATTTGTTTCTACTGCACACTCTAATAAAGTATGATTATCTACTCATTAGCTTCCGTCTAAGTTCAAAACATACTATTAGCTCCACAAGAAGAATTCAAGAGATATAATTAAACTTGATGACTCAATAATACAAGTAGAGCATTCAAATTCCATATCACAAAGAGATATGGTAAATGTGATCATACATACTTATAGGATTAAGGTTAATAAACGAACCCTGCCCTGAAAGTTAAAAGGATATAAGGGTAGTTTAAACTCTCATTCGAAGTTCAAAGTATGGGATACTCCAATAATCGGAGCAAGATATCCAAAGAATCGCTAATTTAATAACATGTTATAGGACGGTGGGGTCTATTCACGGAGAGGCACACATTCCGTAGCTAGGAAGCCTATACGGGAAGTTCCACCTTTACAGTGGCCACACACCATCACATTGTCTATAAGGAGTGTATAGTCTCCAAAACGACCCCTTCTTCCCAAACCACAATACCAAGAACAATAG
Source organism: Allium sativum (assembly GCA_030737875.1). Lineage (NCBI taxonomy): Eukaryota > Viridiplantae > Streptophyta > Magnoliopsida > Asparagales > Amaryllidaceae > Allium > Allium sativum. The sequence continues at coordinate 19,619 of JASFAX010007552.1, read as the reverse complement.
CATGGTAAATTCCAAAGAAAATCACTAATGGGCCTAATACCCATGGACTCATAATATTAAATGCTCATATCAAACCGAAAGATAGAGTCACATATAGAACAACAATAAAGGTATAGTTTAGAGGAATAATACGGAATGTCAACCAAATTTTCCATTCCTACATGTATTCCTTCTATCTACCATAAAGGAATCGAAAAGGGCCATAAGTCAAAACAAGGACAAGGAAAATATAAAGGGCATAGTTAAAGATGATGTGCAAAAATGTATTATATATGATGTATGGTATCTTGTATGTTGTTTTGTATATACTACATTATATTCTGAAACCATGCTCTGATACCAAACTGTGACAACCTACCACGAGACCATCATTAGTTAGAGAATTACTAAGTAATCTTGTCTACTAATGCATAGAATAGGGCAAGTTTAGGACGACCATCATAGTAATACCTTAGTTAAGAGATAAGCATGTTAATTACGTCTCGTTTTTTACTACCTCATAAGTGGTAGACATGCTTAGTCCCTAACTAATGCACTCTATGGTGGTTTCAGACTGTTTCAGAATAATTTAATATACATCTGATAGAAAACACCAGCCACAGAATAGCAAACCCATATCAGAGTATATATATAAGTACATACATCACTATACATCTCTATAATAATACATCATACATAAGTAGCAAGGACTACAGAATCACATATACACGCATCACACAGAAATATACATTGATGTTGAGGGATACTTTTTATTGGTAGTCTGGTTAAGTAGTTTTTATGAGATAGATATGGTTTTATGACTTGTGATGTAATAACATTTCTTATTTTATTTTAAATGAAATTTTAAGTTTTCCGTTGTGTTTTAATTATGTTGTCTTGTGAATTTTAGCCTCTGTGATGTTATCTTATAGCTAAAATGCTTCATAATTCTTAATGGGATCCTCATACAGGTAACATTAAGAAATATGAGGTGTTATAGGTATGTGGTATCAGAGCTTTGGCTATACGATGTAACCAAAAATTTAAGGAGTACATGCATTAAAGCGACGTGTTTGCGGATTGTTGAATCAATATTATATATAATAGTGTATATAGTAGTTCACACTTGAGCACCGTTGTTACTTTTCTTTAGTCAAGACTGACTATTCTTGTTATAGATTAAGAATGATTTGAGCCATTAGAAAGGCAGTTAACAACAATTCTACCTCAGGAATGGAAGACGAATGCAGATCGAGAGTGGCTTCCCCTATTACCAGGCTATGTTCGATGCTAAGATGGTGTTGGTCGTATAAATAGCTCGTGCCACTCTGGGTTTTGCTTTATATGATTGTGGTGTTCTTGTGTCGGCATCGCAAATGGACTTTTCCAAGTTATGCAAGGATTATTTTATGTTGGGAGGTAAGCTATTAGTGGGTCCGAGTGTACTATTAAGGTTGAGCAGTGGTTGGACACTTGTGCTTATATTTTGGAAACCTGGGCATCAATGATGCAATGAAGAGGAAGCTTGCTTCTTGACAACATCAGGGTAGAGAGATGAATTGGTGGATCTATATTACTCTTACTGTAACGACCCCCATTCTACGTATAGGAGGATCGTAGAATATATATTTTATCTTTGTACGAAGTCGTATGGTCGTGTAACTTTGGGAAACGACTATTGGGGTCAATTCCCATGTTCCTGATTTTTGTCGAATTTTAAATGACCGTTTTGCTCCTGGCGAATCTTGTTTCGCCTATAACTTTTGATTGGTAAGGAGTTTGACCTGTAACCACTTCCATTAGATTTAGATGATGGTTTACCTTTCCGTAGAGTGGTCACATTAATCAAATGGACTTACCGTTTGGGAGATATGGCTGAAATAAGGTTTGGAAGGTGAAAAACAACATAATTAGGCTTAACCGGGTGATTAGCAGCTAAGCCCATAACACATTTCGGGATTAGGATTATGGGAGGGCTAATAGGGTATGGAAAATCAATTTTATTCATTTTTCTAGCCGCCATTTACCATCCTCTAAACCTAGCAATGGCCTTCAACTCCCAAATCACCTTCTAATCACATATTAGCCAAATCTACACCAAATTAAGGCGGATTAACATAGAAATCGGGATAGAGCTACCGGAATACATTGGGAACCATACCAAATCAGTAGAGTTTCAGATCTGAGATTTATTTTGTGGCTAAGGTGAGTGACTAGCATGTTTTTACACTAATTACAGCTAATTAGGGGTGATTAGTGATAATTAGCGAAATTATGACTCAGAAAAATATAAAAAAATGTGCATAAATTCTAAAATATTATTTTATGCCTCTGATAAAAATTTGGGTTAATTTAGATTATGTTTGCTAATCCTATAGTTAAAACATACTTAAGGGGATTAAGGGGAGAACTATGGTTTTTGGGTTTGTTTGATCTAGAATGGCCTATATGCTTGATGTTTTGATTCTTTTGGCTATATGTTGTTACTGTTGCTAATAATGTTTTACGATTGATTACTAAAGTTAGAATCGTTGAAAATGTCGTCGTATGGCGAGAAAGGACGATACAAACTTGATGGAAAAGTGCCAGGATTCCGGATCAGATCGGGATAGGGGATCGGATCGGACATATCCAAACTAAATCGGATTAGTGGTAAGATCTTCAACAATAAGGCAACAAGGAAAGCCATTCGAATCGAGCTAGAGTTGGGACCGGATCGGAGGGGACGAGCCGAACCAGAGAGCCAAATCAAAGTGGGGAGTACGGACCGAACCAAGAACCCCAAACCGAACCGGTTAGGGAGCCACGAACCGAATGAAATCCGAACCGAGCCGAGGCGTAAGAGGCCCGAGCCGAACTGATGATGACTGGAGCACTATGCATATTCGAACCAAACCTAGGTGTGAGCTATGAGCACCGAACCGGGTATGGAGACCAAACTGAACCAGATTTGGAACTACTTCTACGCGATGACTCTTATGAAGACCAACTCCAATTCAACCAAAAACTCGAGATTCAAAGGAAGTCCAACTGGGAAGTTATCACTCAGGATCCAGCTGGGAACCAACGAGTTAACTTCATGAGTTGGACGTTGCTGTGGGATGTGTGCAAAGGGGCTATCGATATCTGTAGCTTTGATTCACTATTAAGTGAGGGGCATTGACTATGGACTGGTGCAGTGGGGTCAAAGTTGTATGGAGTCAAACTCCATCAGGATCCCAAAAGTGGCAAAGTGGTCAAAGTGGTAGTTATACGGAGTCTGACTCCATTATGACCCCTATGGTTCTAGTGATAAAAGTGGTGGGCATCGTATACTTTACGCACTGAGTGAGAGATGTGAGGTTGATTGCTATGTTTGATGTTTGTTATCACCATGACACGCACACTCCCATTTACACTTTATGTTTGGGTCACCTTAGAGTACTGTACATCCTGTTGTGTTAACTCTTTGGTTGTAGGTCCAGGTTCAGGTATGATTATTTATACCTGCTATTGTTCTGTTTTGGTGCTATCGCTCATACCAGACTTTTGTATTACCCAGAGTTTTATGTCTCTCCTTATTACTTTGAGTGCTCCTAAATGAGCAAACTAGAGACAGGTTAGGTGGTATGCACAAGTAGTTGTCCGGAGACGAGCAGGAGGCTTCCACATACTATTTACATATATTCTCCTTGTATTGTTGATGGTCACTACTTTGGGTATTAGTAGTGTACCTTTTCTATTTTGCTTTAAAGACAGTATTTTGAAGTTGTAATAATGATGGTTTGGATCATAAGCTGTATTTTGGATTTTGCTGCTATATGATTTAGTTTCCATCTTTTACACTGTTTTGCCTATTTTATGTCAAGTTATGTTGTTATTATATTTTATTCCATGTGCTGTGAGATATACTGCAGGTTCTTTGGTGATTCATCATTTCAAAACCCTTTCTTTTGACGACCGTCCCATGCTAGTTGGACGTTGGCACAGCGTATTTCAGGGGAAATGTCTGCGGGTGCGGAGTGGGCCGTCACACTTAGTTTCAGAGCCTAGGTGGCATAGTTAACCTAGGGGAAGACATCAGGGAGAGATAGTATACGTATATGAGAGCACGTATTTGTGATATTTTGGTTATCAAAAACTATATATATATATAATATTAGTAAATCTATGGATGAAGTCGTACTGCACTGGCACCACTATGGAGATGGTTAATCGTTTTCTCTTTATAGATTGAACGATGAGCCGATATACGAGGAGTATGGGTTCAAGGGCCAATGATAGGAATGACCCTGATATGAGGACATTGTTTACTACCATCATGCGAAAGATGCTTAAGGATGTTCAGGAAGCAGTTCCTAATGCTGCTAATGGTGGTGGTGCAGCGGTGCAGGCGCCTAGAGCCGATTTCGCCAAGCTTAACAAGGATTATACTAGCCTTAGTGGGAAGTCATTCCATGGAACGGAATTCGCTATGGATGTTCAAGATTGGATCGATAGTTATGAGCCCATCTTCGAGGATTTGGGAATCGATGATGGAATGAAAAGAAAGTTAGTATCGCGTCAACTTCGACGGGCTATGAATTGGTGGAATGCTATTAAAGCAGCTACTCCCGAGAATCAAGTTACTTGGAACCAGTTTAAGACTCGCTTCAGTGATAAGTTTATTCCAACTGCTCAAAAATCAGAATTTTTTAGGAAATTCTTGGAGCTTAAATAGAATGGTAGGGCAGTCTCGGAATATATTACTAAATTCGATACTTTATCGGAATATGGATTATCTCTTATCGATACTGCCGAGAAGTAGAACGAGAAGTTCATAACTGGCCTAGATGAGTGCTTGGGGGAAAGGCTCATAAACCATATCGATGAGACTTTCGAATCTGTTGTGGGGAAAGCATTAAGATCAAAAAGCCTTTACACTAAGTCAAAGACCGAGGTTGCTATTACATCTGCAGAGGAGCCAAAACCGCAGGCAAGCGGTGGAGACAAATCCTGGAATAAGAGGAAATAGAACCAAACCAAGGATGGTTAAACAAAGAAGAATAAGAAAGATATAGAGTGCTATAGCTGTGGCAAGAAGGGCCACTACGCCAAAGAATGTCGAGCAAAGCCAGCGGACAGAAAGTGCTTCAATTGCGGGCAAATGGGACATTACAAGGATAAATGTCCACAACCTCCTAAAGAGAAGCAGATTGTGAAATCATATGCTATCAACGTTGTTCCTTCTTTGTCGAATGCCCCAACTGCGGTGCAGAAGGGAAAGGGTGTCGTTATCCAAGGTATGCTTTCTATTTATGATGTTCCCGTTCGAGTGTTGTTTGATACCGGGGCTTCCCATTCCTTCATATCTAGTGGCCTGGTAGATAGGTTGGGATTGGAACCCGAGATTATCGATAGACCTTTAGTTGTGACGAACCCGATCGGTGGTTCAACTAGCCTCAGTATGATTTGTCGTAATTTGGTCTTATCGAGTCATGGACGTATGTTTGCTTGTGATTGCTTTGTTTTGGGCTTTACTGGGTTTGGCATTATTTTGGGAGTCAATTGTATCCAAAGGTATGGGGTGATGGTAGACTGTGAGGGGTCTTTGGTGACCATTAGAGCGGATGATGGGCGGAGGGTATTGTTTGGTTGTCTACCTAGTGATGGGGGTGATGGCTAGTTTTCTAAATTCCCTCGACATCCCGCATGATGAGTTGTCAGATGTGCCTATTGTTGGAGAGTATCCGGACATCTTCGAGGAAGTGAACAGACTTCCACCACACCAAGAGATCGAATTTCGGATTGATTTAGTGAAAGATGCCAGACCTACAGTGATGCCACTTCGTCATATAGCGCCAAGGGAGCAGCGAGAGCTTGGGATGCAAGTAAGCAATCTTTTGAAGGGATTTACCTGAAGAAGTATTTCCGAGTGGGGAGTACCAGTTGAATTTGCTACTAAGGCAGATGGCTCCCTTCGCTTATGCGTAGACTGCCGCGAGTTAAATAAGGTGACAAGGAAGAATAATTATCCTCTTCCATGGATAGATGATATATTTAATCAGTCAAATGTAGCAAGAGTGTTCTCTCAGTTAGATCTCGCGATAGGATTTCATCAGCTCCGAGTAGCAGCTGAGAGTATACCTAAAACTGCATTTCGGACGCCGTCTGGATTCTATGAGTGGTTGGTCATGCCATTTGGGTTGACTAATACACCAACATATTTTATGGATCTTATGAATAGGGTATTCATGGATCAATTGAATAAGTTTGTTCTTGTGTTCTGGGATGATATCTTAGTTTACTCGAGGATGGAGGAAGAACACAAGGAATATTTGAGGACAGTGATGGAGGTGTTGAGGAAACACCAACTGAAAGCGAAATTTTCTATGTGTCACTTCTTGAGGAGGGAAGTGAGATTCTTGGGCCATGTTGTTTCAGATAATGGTATTGCTGTAGATCCTACAAAGGTGGCTATGGTACAAGATTGGTCCATGCCCAAGAATGCAACAGACGTAAGAAGCTTCTTGGGGTTAGTTAGATACTATCATAAGTTTATCCAAGACTTCTTCAAGATAGCGACAGCTTTAACTTAGTTGACCAAGAAGAATCAAGCTTTCGTCTGGGACGAAAGGCACGAGTATGCATTTAAGAGTATAAAGGAAAAGTTAACATGTGCACCAGTGTTAGTCATTCCTAAGGGGAACAAAGAAATGAGTATATACACGGATGCCTGTGGTACCGGACTAGGTGCTGTACTGATGCAAGGAGGTAGGGTTGTAGCTTATGCTAGTCGGCAATTGAAACTGCATGAGAAAAGATATCCTACCCATGATTTGGAATTGGCAGCGATTGTATTCGCGTTAAAGATGTGGAGACATTATCTCTTGGGAGAAAGATTTGAGTTGTTTACCGATCATAAGTCGTTAAAGTATCTTTTCTCTCAGAAGGATTTAAATCTTCGTCAGCAAAGATGGTTAGAGTTCTTGGCTTCATATGATTTCAATATCGCATACACACCCGGGAAGGGATATGCGGTAGCTGATGCATTAAGTAGGAGACATGCCAGTTTGGGGGCTATGTTTCTGGAATGGAAGCAACTGGAGTATATCGCAGGATATGATTTCAGACCTAAGTGAGAATTAGATCCATCAATGTTAGCGAGTTTGACGATCAGACCGACTTTGATTGAGCGGATTGGTTCCAGTCAAAGGGACGATCCTAATCTATTGGAAATCATCTCCAACGTGGAGATGGGTATCGACGACGAGAGAATGAACAAGTATGGTCTTGATTGAGAAGGATGGCTTCGAAAGAATGGGAGACTAGTCGTACCCAACGTTAATGGATTGAGAGATGAAGTACTTAGAGAGTGTCATCACTCAAGACTGACTATACATCCCGGTGGTAACAAAATGTATCGAGACATGAAGCAGACCTACTACTGGAAAGGGATGAAAAGAGACGATCGGAAGTTCATATCCATATGCTTGAATTGCCAATTAGTTAAAGCCGAGCAAAAGAAGCCAAGTGGTTTGTTACAACCGTTGGAAATTCCTGAATGGAAATGGGAACAAGTCTCAATGGATTTCATTGATGGTTTACTAAGGACTAGATTGGGTCACGATAGTATTTGGGTGATTGTTGATAGATCGACCAAAAGTGCAAGGTTTATACCGGTCAAGTCGAACAGAACAACAGCTAAGTTAGCGGAATTGTATAGGAAGCGGGTAGTGAGATTTCATGGAGTACCTAAAGGTATTATGAGTGACCGAGATCCATTATTTACTAGTGGATTTTGGAAGAGCTTACAAGAAGCTTTAGGGTTAGAATTACATCTCAGTACTGTGTACCATCCCCAAACCGACGGTCAAACAGAAAGGGTGAATCGGGTATTGGAAGATCTCTTTAGAACTTGTATATTGGATTTTGGAGGGTCATGGGATGACCATTTGCATCTTGTTGAGTTCACATATAATAATAGTTATCAGTCCAGTATCGATATGGCTCCATTTGAAGCTTTGTACGGGAGACCGTGCAATTCACCATCATGCTGGTTGGAAACCGGTGAGAAGTTTGTGCTTGGGCTAGACGTAATAAGAGAGACCTCAAATAAAATCAAGTTTATTCAACAGCGAATGAAGGCTGCCCAAGATAGGCAGAAGAGTTATGCTGATAAAAGACGAAGAGAATTGAATTTCTCCATTGGCGAGTAGGTATTCGTCAAAATTTCTCCGTTAAAGAGTGTGATTCGATTTGGTAGAAGAGGTAAATTGTCACCAAGGTTTGTTGGTCCATTTCCAGTCCTCGAACAAGTTGGGAATTTAGCATCTAAAGTTGGATTGCTTGACAAGATGGCAGGAGTTCACGACGTATTTCATGTTTCCCAGTTATGGAAGTTCGTTCCTGAATCTGATATGACTATTTCACCAGATCAGTTGGATGTTATCGAGGTAGAATCTGAGGCAGTTGGGAGCCGCAGGACGATTCGTATTGTCAGACACGATACAAAACAACTTCGAAGAAAGATGGTGGAACTAGTCAAGGTCCAGTGGGGCGATAATGAGAATGACTGTACTTGGGAAACAGAGGAGAGCATAAGGAAGTCATATCCAGAACTCTTTGCCTGGTAAGGTTTTAATCGCGATATAGTTATTCCCTTGTTAGTAAACCGCATGCTAGGATAGGCTTGTAATGTTATTACGTATGTTTGATGGTTTGTAAATGGTTGATAGGCATGCGGGAATCATTGTTTGTTTTGGTTGAGGAATTTCGGGGGCAAAATTTCTTGGGGGGGGGGGGGGGAGAGAGAATGTAACGACCCGCATTCTACGTATCGGAGGATCATAGAATATTTATTTTATCTTCATACAAAGTCGTATGGTCGTGTAACTTTGGGAAGCAACTATTGGGGTCACTTCCCATGTTCACGATTTTTGCCGAATTTTAAATGACCATTTTGCCCCTAGCGAATCTTGTTTTGCCTATAACTTTTTATTGGTAAGGAGTTTTGACCTGAAACCACTTTCATTAAATTTGAATAATGCTTTACCATTTTGTAGAGTGGTCATATTAATCAAATGGACTTACCGTTTGGGAGATATGGTTGAAATAAGGTTTGGAAGGTGAAAAACAACATAATTGGGCTTAACCGGGTGATTAACAGCTAAGCCCATAACCCATTTTGGGGTTAGGGTTATGGGAGGGCTGATAGGTTTGGGAAATCAATTTTATTCAATTTTCTAGCCACCATTTACCTTCCTCTAAACCTAGCAATGGCCTTCAACTCCCAAATCACCTTCTAATCACTTTCTAATCACATATTAGCCAAATCTACACCAAATTAAGGCGGATTAACATAGAAACCGAGAAAGAGCCGCTGAAATACATTGGGAACCATGCAAAATTAGTTAGATTTTCAGATCTGAGATTTATTTGTGGCTAAGATGAGTGATTAACATGTTTTTACACTAATTACGGCTAAGTAGGGGTGATTAGTGATAATTAGCGAAATTATGACTCAGAAAAATATGAAAAAATATGCATAAATTCTGAAATATTATTTTATGCCTTTGATAAAAATTTGGGTTAATTTGGATTAAGTTTGCTAATCCTATAGTTAAAACATGCTTATGGGGATTAAGGGGAAAACTATGGTTTTTGGGTATGTTTGATTAGAATGGCTTATATGCTTGATGTTTTGATTCTTTTGATTGAACCTATATGTTGTTATTGTTTCTAGGAATGTCTTATGATTGACTAGTAAAGTTAGAATGGTTGAAAACGCCGTCGTAGGGCGAGAAAAGACGATACAAACTTGGTGGAAAAGTGCCAGGATTCCGGATCGGATCGGGATAGGGGATCAGATCGGACATATCAGAACCGAACCGGATTAGTGGTAAGATCTTCAGTAGTAAGGCAACAAGGAAGGCCATTCGAATCGAGCGGGATTTGGGACCGGATCGGAGGGGACGAGCTGAACCAGAGGGCCAAATCAAAGTGGAGAGTACTGACCAAACTAAGAACCCCGAACTGAATCGGGTGCTCTAAACCGGGTACTCCGAACCGAAACGTTCAGGGAGCCACGAACTGAGCCGAGGCATGAGAGGCCCGATCCGAACCGATGATGATTGGGGCACTATGCATATTCGAACCAAACCTAGGTGTGAGCTATGAGCACCGAAACGGGTATGGAGACTGAACCGAACCGGATTTGGAACTACTTCTACGCGACAACTCTTATGAAGACCAACTCCAATTCGACCAAAAACCCAAGATGCAAAGGAAATCCAAATGGGAAGTTATCACTCAGGATCCAACTGAGAACCAATGAGTTAACTTCATGAGTTGTACTTTGCTGCGGGACGTGTGCAAAGGGGTTATCGATATCTATAACTTTGATTCATTATTGAGTGAGGGGCATTGACTATGGACCAATGCAGTGGGGTCAAAGTTGTATGGAGTCGAACTCCGTCAGGATCCCAAAAGTGGCAAAGTGGTCAAAGTGGTAGTTATACGGAGTCTGATTCCGTCATGACCCCTATGGTTCTGGTGATCAAAGTGGTGGAAATCGTATACTTTACACACTAAGTGAGAGATGAAAGGTTGATTGCTATGTTTGATGTTTTCTATCACCATGACACGCACACTCCCATTTACACTTTATGTTAGTGTCAACTTAGAGTACTGTACATCCTGTTGTGCTAAGTCTTTGGTTGCAAGTCCAGGTTCAGGTATGAATATTTATACCTTTTATTGTTCTGTTTTGCTGTTATCGCTCATACCAGACTTTTGTCAGACCTAGAGTTTTATGTCTCTTCTTATTACTTTGGGTGCTCCTAAACGAGCAGACTAGAGATAGGTTAGATGGTATGCACGACTAGCTGTCCGGAGACGAGCAAGAGGCTTGCATGTACTATTTACATATATTCTCCCTATGTTGTTGTTGGTCACTACTTTGGGTATTAGTAGTGTACCTTTTCTAATTTTCTTTAGAGGTAGAATTTTGAAGTTGTAATAATGATGGTTTGGATCATGAGCTGTATTTTTGATTCCGCTGCTATGATGATTTAGTTTCCAGCTTGTGCACTGTCTCGCCTATTTTATGTCCAGTTATGTTATTATTATATTTTATTCCATGCGCTGTGAGATATACTACAGGTTCTTTGGTGATTCATAGTTTCAAAACCCTTTCTTTTGACGACCGTCCCGTGCTAGTTGGACGTTGGCACAACGCATTTCAAGGGAAATGTCGGCTAGTGCGGGGCGAGCCGTCACACCTACGACCCCAGAGAATGATATGATTTTGAATGACTTCAAGACTAGATTTGAAGACAGTTTTATTCCTATGATCCAAAAGTCTATCTCGTATATCAAGTTTGCCGAGTTAAAGCTAAGAGATAAGTCTGTCTCCGAATATGTTACGGAATTTGAAGCTCTCTCCAGATATGAACCTTCCTTTATAAATACTCTACTGAGGAAGAATGGGAAGTCCATTACTGGATTGGAGAGTATCTTGGAGAGAAGCTAGTGGACCATACTGAGGTTCCATTCGAGAAACTAGCAGGGAAGGCTCTTAGACATGGGGGCATATTCCCAAAGAAAGTTGCTTGTGAAGTTGTTAAGGATCCGAACCTGCAATATAGCGGAGGTAAGAAAAAGTGGAAAGTGAAAAGGGAGAAACAACAAAATAATAGTGGTCTCACCAAGAAGAAAGACTCAATTAAGGTGGTCTACTTCAACTACAATAAAAATGGCACTTTTCTAACAAGTGTAAGGATAATAAGGCTATAACTACAACAAGATAGAACATCTGAAGAAGGATTGTTCGGAGCCTGTGAAGGATAGGAAGGTGGTTAAAGCTCATGCTACGGATGCAGTTTCTACTTCTTTTAGTACAACAGTTCCAACTTCTTCTAGTGCACTTACTGACGAGGAAAAGGGAAAGACCATTGTGGTGCAAGGTTTGGTTTCTATAAGAAAAGTTTGTGTTAATGTTTTATTTGATAATGGAGCTACACATTATTTTATCGGTAGTGTTTTGGTGTATAAATTGTATTTACACCCTGAGATTATAGATAAATCTATGATTGTTGACTCTCCCTAAGAAGGTCTACATGTCTTTGTTTGATTCTTTGTGGTCTTGTTTTATCGAATCATGGATGCTCCTTTGTTTGTGATTGGTTTGTCTTTAGCTTTGCGGGGTTCGGGATTATGTTTGGTTTGGGCTGGCTTAGGAAGTATGCAGCTTTTATGGATTGTGAGAGGCTTAAGGTTACGATCGGGAACATGGAAGGGCTAGGGGTTGTGATTAACTATTTATAGGGGGATAGTGTAATGGTCAGCTATTTAGATTGGCTTGAGACACTACATGAAGGGTTGTCATCTGAGACTATTGTTAGTAAGTATCTATATATCTTTGAGGAAGTAGCTTGGTTGTCGCTGCATCGAGAGATTGAGTTTAGAATCGATGTAGTGGATAGAGCCAGACCTGTTGTTATGCCTTTGAGGCGAACGATGCCTAAGGAGCAGAAGTTGTTATAAGTGTAAGTTAGAGACCTATTAAGGAAATGATTCATTCAGAGAAGCATATCAAAATGAGGTGCACATGTTGTATTCTTGACGAAAACAGGTAGCTTTTTAGACTATTCATGGATTACCATGAGTGAATAACGTAACTATCAAGAACAAGTATTCATTACCGAAGATTGATGACTTGTTCGATTAGCTACACGAGGTGAAGGTGTTTCAGGATTTCACAAATTGAGAGTAGCACATGATAGTTTGCCAAAGTCTTCTTTTAGGACATTGTCGGGTTTCTTTGAGTGGTTGGTGATGTCGTTTTGATTGACTAGTGCATTAAAATACCTTGTAGATCTTATGAATAGGGTATTCAGAGATCAAATGAACAAGTTTGTACTTGTGTTCGTGGACGATATTCTTATCTACTTTAGGATGGAAGAAGAGCAAAAGACTTACTTGAGGATTGTGCTTGATGTGTTGAGATGACACAGGATGAAGGCCAAGTTTTCTAAGTGTCACTTCTGGGAGGAATAACTAAGATTCTTGAATTATGTAATATTTGGATAGTGGATGACAGTGGATTTTGCAAAGATAGCAGCAATCCAAGATTGAAATCGACATAATAATGCTATGGATATTCGTAGTTTCCTTGATCTAGCTATATATTACAGATGTTTTATCAAGGATTTCTCCAAGGTAGTTGTACATTGAATAGTTTGAAAAATAAAATTGTGGCCTTTGATTAGAATGTGTGGTGCAAGCATGTTTTATGGTTTGAAAGAGAGGTTGACGAGAGCACTAGTACTGGTCATTCCTAGTGGGAATAAAGAGATGATTGTGTACGTGGATGCTTATGGTAGGGGTCTTGATGTTGTATTGAAGTAGAGAACGATAGTTGTTCCTTATTCTAATCGACAACTAAAGCCGCATTAAAGAAATTACCTTACTCCTGAATTGGATTTGGTAGTGATTGATTTATCTTTGAAGATATTGAGGCACTATTTTTTGGGAGAAAGGTTCGAACTATTTACAAATCATAAATCATTGAAGTACATTTTCTCTCAAAAGGATTTAACCTTGACAACAAAGACAGTTAGAGTTTTAGGCCTTATATGACTTTAGTATTTCACTCCAGGAAAAAGAAATACAATAGCAGGTGTGCTAAGTGAGATTCATGTTGGACATAGAGCTATGTTTCTGGGGTGGAAATAATTATATTATTTAGCAAGGTTTGAATTCAGGACTTGCTGTGAGACAAAGCCTGAAATGTTAGCGAGTTTATCCATCAGAACTACTTTTGTAGAAAGAATTAGGCCTAGCTTGATGTCATATGCTAAGCTAATTAACATTTTGAGTAAGAATGAGATGAGAGTTGATTCAGAGAATTTGAAGCGATATAAGGATGGAGGATTGTATGTTCCAGATGTCAATAAGCTTTGAGATGAAGTTTTGATGGAATGTCATCATTCTAGATTAATTATCCATCCTATTGGAAGCAAGATGTATCATGACCTGAAAAAGACTTACTACAAGGAAGGTATGAACAGTGATGTAGGAAATTTTATCTCGAAGTGTATAAACTGCTAGTTCATGAAAGCTAAGCAAAAGATACCAGGTGGATTGCTTCAACCATTAGAGATCCTAGAATGGAAATGAGAACAAGTGTCTATGGATTTTATTGAAGGAATACCATCGATTAGAGCAGATTATGATTGTATTTGGGTAATCATGGATCGCTTGATTAAAAGCGTGAGATTCATACCTATCAAGTCTATTAGAACGATGTCAAAGTTGGCTGGATTATATATGAAATGAAACTTTCAATTCCATGGTGTGCCTAAGGGTATAGTAAGTGATAGAGACCAATTATTTACAAGTGGATTCTGGAATATTTTGAAAGAAATGTTGGACACTGAGCTAAATTTGATTACAACTTATCATCCTTAAACAGATGGACAAACAGAAAGGGTGAATCGAGTTTTGAAAGACATACTTAAAGCTTGTATTTTATATTTTGGAGGATCTTGGGATGATCATCTCCAATTGACGGAGTTTTCTTATAACAACAGTTATCAATCGAGTATCAGAATGACACCTTCTGAAGCATTATATGGAAGACCTTGTAATGCAAGTTCCTATTGATGGGAAGTAGGCGAGAAGGCAATACTTAGGCCAAAGATGATTCTAGACACTTTAGATGGTATTGAGATCATTGGCCAATGAATGAAAGTAGCACATTATCTTTAGAAGGGCTATGTAGATGGAAAAGAAGAGATTTGGAATTTTCTGTTGAAGATATGGTATTCGTTAAGGTTTCTTCACTAGGAATGAAGTTCGGTTTGGAAGGAAAGATAAGTTAGCTTCGAGGTTTGTCAGACCATTTTTGATCGTCGAGAGGATTGAGATTTTAGCATATAGAGTAAATAAACCTTCAAAGATGGCGAGTGTACAAAATGTTTTTTATGTATCTTGTCTACAAAAATTCATGCATGACTGCGGTATAATAGTAACACCGGATCAACTTGAAGACTTAGAGGTGGAGCATGAAATTTCGAGACCTCGTAAGCCACTTCGAATTGTTGAGAACAATAAGAAAATGCTAAGAAGGAAGGTATTTAGGATAGTTAAGGTACAATGGATTGAGGATGATGCCGATTGTACATAAGAAACTGAGGAATGCGTGAAAGAGGTGCATCTAGAACTCTTCAAATAGTTTGACACATTTTTCGCATCTACTTCCGTCACTATACCCTATACTATTAGAATTCTATACGCTAGGATAGGGCATTGTTTGCATAAATTGTTGGATTCTAGATTGCATGTTAGATTGATTGCTTGTCAATGATAGGCATGCGGGATATTATGTTTGCTCATGGTTGTCTTGGGATTTTAGGGGCAAAATTCCTAAAGGGGGAGAACGTAACTACCCGTATCTTACATATCAGAAGATCACAAAATAATTCCATCATTCTCATATTTTGATATATGGCTAGTTAGGATGTTTTGCATATCTATGATTTTTACCGAATCTTTTTGTGGCCATATACCCCAGTGTATCTTATTCTGGCTATTTCTTTTGATTGTTACATGATTGACTCTCAAGCCTATGCCATTGGAATGAATTAACGATTGGCCAATCTATCAAGTGGTCATATTAGTGATTTGGATAAGGGATTATGAATATGCAACAATTTTAAGTTTTCAGAACTACTAGGAAGATTCATTATTAATTAATGGGCTAATTAGGCTAGCTTATTAGGTTAATGTCTAGTAGCTATAAATAAGGTCTAAAAGAGATTATATTAATCTTTTTTCCTCATTTTCCTTGGCATCCATAGAACTACGATTTTCTAGTTCTTTCTCTTAAACCCTAAATTGCGACTAAACCACTTCTAACCTCTTCCAAACATACGTAGAAGAGAATAGATCTTCATTGATGTATATGTTTGCTTCATTTAGAGGGATGCTTCATTCATTTCTAAGTTGTCTTGGGTTATTTTTGCATTGATCTACATAGTTTTATTGATTTAGTGAGTGATTCTGATCTCTTATCAGACTATATTGCATCGTATATTCAGATTATGTGTTTTTATTACATATATATGTTAAATCACCCTAAATATGATCATTTATGTTCATTTATGATTTGAAGCCGTTGGGAACCTAACAAGACATATGATGGGTTTAAATGATAAGTTCAAATTGATTCATATATTTATTCACATTATATGTATGCATATATATGATTAAAGCGTATTTTCTATGCATTTGGGTGTTTGTTCAAGATTGTTGATTTATATGCTTACTGCTTAAATTGTTGAATCGCTTGTTTGGATGCTATACTTGATTTTTTTGTTTTAGAATCATTATAACTAGAACTTGGAATAGAGATCGGAGAATATCAAGATCAACATTCATCGAAATCGCACGAATCGTGGAGGATAAGCTCGAGGAGACGTAGGAAGACATACATAAATTTTGGCCAAAAACACTAAGTTCGTGGACTAGCACAGTCCATGCACTATGTACCGACATCGATCCATAAAGAAGCAAGTTGGTGGCTGGCGATATTTTATGGGGGCTCCAGGAAGCATGTGCAAGTGTTTAGCAAAGTTTAGAATCGATAGAGGGTGGAACATGACTTATATGCCTTGAAGAACCCATGGATCGGCTTGAAGTGCACAAGGCTTGGAAATTTGTGGACTAACATGGAAAGAGGTTGCTAGGGAGAAGCTTGGCCCAGACCCGAATTACTTAGCCAAATTTTAGCAAATTATCCAGACTGGCACCGGTCCATAGGAGATGGATGATCCATCATGTTTGATTCTATGGACCGGAGGTCTGTGAGGAGTGATACGGGGGCGTGATGATCATGTTAGGGGCCATGCTTTGATGGTTGATTTTACGAGTTAATAGCAATGACATGGTCAAGTGGTTGACTCTTTGATTGAAGGCCTGGATCTAGAGTGGGTTCGAAGGAAGATCATAGATAGCTCATCGTGTAACGTAGATACAAGTTAATGAGGTAGTTCATGGCATAATGACACTGCATGGTCAGCTCGTGGTGTAACAAGACTATGAACAGTTCGTGGTATAACGAACTTATGCGATAATGGATTGATTGCGAAGGACTCAGATTTTATATGGAGTGGAGTAACTCCGATAGTGCTTTGCCAAGGAATCGTTGATGACTCGGAGTGTTCTAGTGGTATCAAAGTAGGTCTATTGTTGGGACACCCATTAGGATCGGGAGATCGCGTAGCATGGGTGGTGTAACCTAAACTGGAGAGCCGTGTGTTGGCGAAACATAGAGTTTGACTAAAACTAGGGTTTTTATTAGCTCCTGACCAATGGTAATGGCCAGTCATACAGGTTATCAATTCATTCACATCTTTAGAAGGGGATATTTAAGATCTGGATGATGGTTGCTATGCTTGCTTTTTTTTCTCACCTTCACTTCTTGGTTAGCCTATCACCTGTAGGACTTGGAGAAGGAGATGAGGAATGGGGACTATGTAGGATGTATAGATTCTATTATATTACGATTATGCCCACTTCTATTATTGATTGCTTTGAGTAGCGTTTATTCTTTGAGTGGCATATATTATCTCAGGCGCTGACTCTTTGGTTAAGTGAGGTATGAGACTTATCCTTCCTATTTCCATCTTTTGATAGATCCTATTTCTCACACCAGATCATTGTCTGATGCAAGGTTATTTGTCTCCTCTTATTATCTTGCATGCTCTACGACATTTTCATTAATTTTTTTACATTGTCGGTGAGTATACTAAATAGTAGGTTAGGTTATACGAGGATGTTGAGCCGAAGATGAGCTTGTATGATCCATTGCTTATAACGTACTTGATATGTTTGATTTCCATTATTATTAGAGTACTCTGAGGGATGTAGTGAGGATAACATGTATTCAGATATTTGGATTTCACGTACATGACTCTCTGACGATGATATTTCAACTGCTTTTTTCCATCTATCATTACTCACTATATTACTATATGTATTCTTATTATATTTTATCCATGCCCTGTGAAATATACGGTAGACCTAATTTTAATTATCACATAAGATGGTCAGCCCATAATAGCTTGGCATGCTTATAGTGCAATATTTCCTTATTTATGTGCAAGTGGTGTAGGGTGGTTGTCATGGTCCCCTCCAATCATTAGCCATACTTGATGGTTTACCATTTTGTTCGAGCATCAAACATACCTGATAGTATATAGCCTCTCTAGGCAGTAGCTGAGCAACAACCAAACTTGATGAACCATAACCTCATCATGCTCTTACCATGCATCAATAAAACATGATGATCCAGTTATTTAAAAGGTCTTATACTTGAGGAGCATCAGCCATACTCACCAAGTGATTAAAGTTGTTTGAAATTAGATTCTACATCCAATGAGCATCAGCCATACTCACCGAATGGTGTTTCTAAAATTATCTAATAGCAAATTCCATACATAATGGGAATTAGCCATACATGCCAAGTGATTTTATTAAAATAATAAAACACAAAATCTGTGCTTGACGAGCATCAGCCATACACGCCAAACAACTTTATTAGAGTGGAAGGAAGTAAACTTTATTGCAAAAATTAATAGGTTTTTCACCATTAGTAGCTTTCCTAAGGATCTTACCGGATCCATACAAGAGTAAATAGTTCATCCCTCTTATTACAACTTGATTGAAATAAAAGAGATAAAATTGGTGGTTCATCGTCATCCAAGAGCATTCCTAGATATCTCGCCAGATCCCGTACATGGGTAGGAGACTCGGTCACCATTATTGTATGATTTCCATTTGTCCATTTGTCAATTTATAGCAAGGCCGCGACGAGAGCTAGGCTAGCCTTTATCCCTTGCAGCCAATGGTTGTTCCTATTGCGCTGCTACAATTTGATTCTGAACCTATCATCGTAGTTGTCTATTCCTCACTTCTATTTGGTGAGATCTCGCAAGTGCTTACAAGGCCGCGACGAGAGCTAGGCTAGCCTTTATCCCTTGCAGCCAATGGTTGTTCCTATTGCGCTGCTGCAATTTGATTCTGAACCTATCATCGTAGTTGTCTATTCCTCACTTCTATTTGGTGAGATCTCGCAAGTGCTTGCATTCATTTGTTTCATGTCTAGCTATCTCATGGAATAAGCAGAATTTTCTGAAAGTTACGTCATTCTTAGTAGGCCCCCATCCAGTTTGCTTCTCGTCAAAACATGGTCTTTGACGTCCATTGCTATAGACTTATATTCAACTTTGCGTACGAGTCGTACTTTGGCCCCTTTTTTATTCTATTTTTGGGGCCTGCATTGCCTTAAGCATTGCACTTTCCTTTTTGGTTTCCAAAACTGGATGATCCTCCTTCCTTAACATTATTTACTTCAAGATCCTCTCTGTCTTCACCTATGTCTTCCTGCTTTAGAAACCTGTCGAATTCAAAGTAGAATTCCACGAGTTCTCATGGGGGATTCCTTTCCAATGATATCTTGAACTTGGAATTATCCAAGATGCCAGAGACTACAGCCATGAGTACCATTTATGCATCTAGTTGATATATCGAAGCGATTGAAAAATTGAACCATTCAAGGAATTTGCGTAGAATCTCACTGGTCCTATGCTAGATTGTTGTTAGAATCATTACATTTT
>JASFAX010007551.1:0-23071 GCA_030737875.1 Allium sativum | reverse complement strand
GGATATGCGAGCACCCCACTTCCGTATTGGACATACGGGACGAGGAATAAGGTGACTCCGGTTTCGTTCAGACCCAGAACGGACTTGTAAATGGATGTGTGTCTAACATTGAATTTCATTCCATGTAAATTAAATTGATTTCTATTTAATATATATCTGTGGTGGTAGAGAATTTATCCTCTTGCTTAACACCCTTCTCTGAGACGCACGAGCTCAGAGGTTATATATTAGTGGTAATCGATCGCATGGCGTGAATTGTCAATGTGGCATGCCAAGATGCAGATGATCAAGGATTTTGTTGAAAAGCAAAGCCTTGTGGTTGATGATCAAAGCATAGCCTATTTCGACATAGCTTTGTGTATAACGTTACTTCGCGAGCCTCACACCCGGGTATGAGTCAGAAACGGAGCAAGGGAACGCAGGGAGTGCGCATGTTTCTTTCTAGCTAGAAGTGGTATTAGGGTTTTGCCAGCCGTGACATTTACTAATGTGGATGATGGAATTTTCGAGGCCTCGGATTTTATTCGGTCGCCAATGACCGTATTATAGGTTCAATAGGACCGGGAAGCGTGTGTTCTGGCATAACTAATCCACTAAGCGTGAATTTGTGGACCAGCCTTGCTGTATCCAAGGGTTCACTACGGGGGATCCTGAGACATTGCTAGAGTGTCTCGAATCGGTAATGAGATCGTTCCTAGCCTTGACTCTTGATGGAAATCCAACCTCTAATACGACATTATGCGGTTTTGATTGTAGAACTTGTATGACGACACAGTAGGATGGGGTACTATGCCGTTTATGATTGATACATTATGATTGAAATGTTTTTGAAACATATATACACTAGTAAAAATATCAAATCCGTTTTATCATATCAAGCATTTTTAACCATTATAATTAAGTTAAACTCTATCCTCCGGTTTGCGTTGCATAATGTGATGGGACTTGAGTCTTATAATGGTTTCATTTTTCTAAAAAGCATTGTGTGGTTTAACGATTTACTTTACTTCATGCTCTGGCAATCCAATGGAGTAAAACCGTTCCGTGTTAGCGGCGTGGTCCTGTGATTAGCCATATTGTTAGATAAGTTAAAAAAGATCTCTCATACGAGTCCCATGACTTACTCGTAGTTTGTTTCACTTTGCAAACTCGGGTGCCCTCTTTTCCACACAGGCAGTCAAGTAGCTTATTTTGCAGATATATTGAGAAGGATTCTGGATCGAAGCTTAGAGCTGTGTCCAGAGCATTGATAGTCTTCCACTATGTTAATTTAATTGTTCCGCTGCAGTGTATTACATTTATTGTAATTTATCTTCTGTTGTATTATATTCAATATACTCTGATATTCTGTACTCTGATGTAACATTATTATGATGTTTATAAAAGTCTGTTGTTATTTGTTCTGATGTGTTGTATTTCCAGAGTTAGCGTATTCGGATTTTGAACGGTCTTGGTCGATTTAGCGATCGATTAGGTCCGGGAAAAATGCATATCATTACAGTTGGTATCGGAGCTCTGGTTAGCTCAAAACTTTGGGGTACAACTCGTTAGAACTAAACAAAAGATTCATCAGAGGTAGGATTAGTAAAATCATATGAAAGAATACTCATTAGAGATAGGATCAGCAGTATCCTAGAATGAGAAAACTCATTAGAGATCGGGTTAGTAATGCCCCAGAATGAGTTAAGAGTGACAAGTTTATAAGTAACGTATTTGTAATTATATATATAATCCAATCTTTGAAAATATGATTTTTGAATATATAAAAAGTTATATATATTAGAAAGGTTAATCAACTAACAAAATTATTGAAACCAATAAAGAGAAAAAAAATTGAGTTGGTTAATTAAACAACTTTCAGCTCTATTCCTTTTCGAGGACGAAAAGATTTTAAGTGGGGGAGATTGTAACAACCCGCAAATTATGAACCAATTTAAAAAAAATTAGAAATTTTAATGGATTTTAAATGTTTAAAATAATTTATTTTAAATAATAACGACGAAAAATTTATTTTAAATCGAAGTAAGAGCGAATATATTTATTTTAATTATAAAAGGAGTTAGAAATAACGTGGTAGTTTGAAAATTTGAATTTGAACTTTGATTGACTGTACAATATGCATAATAAATCGGATTTTAGTGAAACCAAAAATATTTAAATCTGTTTAAAAATATCTTTCCATCTGAAAAATTGAAATTTCATAGCAGAGATCAAAAGTTATGCCCAATTTAAAATTTAAAAAAGTCGCTGTAGAATTTACATATATTTTAATATAATATATAGCCCTTAAAAATAGCCATTTTTCAAACAACCTCCGTTTTCGATGAAACCACTTTTGTTGGAAGCAGAATGACAAATTATTGCTAGGTTTCAATTTTCATTATTTTTTGAATTAATATGTGAGCGTGGCAAAAGAAAATGTGTTTTGTCAATTTCAGTCAATTTCGATCGACCAAAAAATGGCCATTTTTCAAACGGTCTCGGAATTCAACGAAATTAATCTTGTTAAAACCGTATCATCAAAACATAACTAGAAATAATTTTTCTGAAATTTTTAGAGTTCGTATGTGGGCCTGGTAAATTTAAATGTACGATCAAATAAAATAAATAAATGATTTATATTTTAAAATTTAAGAAAAGTGGGCCAAGACGATCAAAAAGGATGACAGGACCTAGTCCATTGGATCCGTAATGGAGGTATTTGCCTAGGAACATCCTTCGTTGGGCTCAAATCGGAACTGTTGATAGATTATATGCTTATTTGCAAATTTAACAATTAAATATTATAAATAATAGGATTAAAACAACCTAACCCTAATTCTGAAAATGCCTAGCCGCCATCTATCATCTCAATGGCCGAAATGCTCCAAAAATCGTACCTCTCTTTCTCCAAATTCACTCTGTAATTTTCAAAACTTATAAAGCCAAAATGAAAGAACTACATGAGCTCTATGTGATCAACGGTTGAGATCGAAGACGGTGTGGAGGATAACTCGAATTTCGAGCTGAAAGGACAAGACTTTGGGACGTATTTTGAGGCATTGAGAAGGCCGAAGTGGCCGGCGTGGTGGGCATTAGTAGTGGGTGTCATGGTGAACGAAGGGATGACATCTGATCATCAGCAAGAGGTGTTGGGTGGCCAGCGCAGTGGGAAGAGCAAGGCGATGATCGTTTGGGTTTGATTTACTGGAGGAACGAACGTAGAAGAAAGGATTATTCCTTAATGAGGTCATTAGGCCAAGTAATTATATTTAATTATATTCAATTTATAAGTAAAGTTTATAATACCATAACTTGTGTAAGTCTAATCAGAATTTGATGATTTTTGTTGCGTTGGACTCGTATTAGAAAACTCTACAACACAGAACAGACCAGATCTCAAACGGAGTACTTTGGAAATTCAGACAAAATTCAATGTGAGATTTCTATTTTAATAATTAATTAAAATTTATTTATTTTCTCACTATTTAAAATCGATGTATGCAAGTAATGAAATCAGATATGTGATTTGTAGATTGAAATTTGTTTGTTGTTTGTGATTGATTTCAATGCTCATGTTGTTAGGTTCCGTTCTAAATTTAAAATCGTTCTTATTAGATCATGTTATATTGACAATAAAATATCGTTCTTACTTGATCTTGTTACATTAACATTAAAATATCGTCAATGTTAGACAAGGTTATATTAAAATAAAATATCACTTTGTTAGATCTTGTTATTTATTAATAAATATGTCGCTTATGTAGAAAAAATATTTTATAAATGAATTTGTCATTTATGTTAAAAAAACATATTTTGTTAAATAAAATTGTCATTCAGTTTAAAATCATAATGTGTAAATAGAATTGTCATTTATGTTAAAATCATGTTATGTAAATAAAACATGATTATTGAAATAAAAATATAGATTTTGTTAAACAGGATTATTGAAATAAAAATATAGATTTTGTTAAACAAGATTATTGAAATAAAAATATAGATTTTGATAAAACATGATTATCGAGATAAAAAAATATAGATTGTCAAAACATGATTATTGAAATAAAAATAACCTTTTTATCAAAACATGTTAGTTAAAATAAAAATAGTCATTTTGTCAATATAGTGTAGTTAAGTAAAAACATTTATTTTTGTCAATTAGTACAGCTGAAATAAAATTATTCATTTTCGTCAAATTAGAATGATTGAACAAAATATACATTTTTTGCCAAACACATTAGTTGAAATCAAATTTGTCGCTTTTATCGAATTTGAAAACAAATTGGTCACTTTTGTCAAATTATAATAGTTAAATAAACATTATCATTTTTTATCACATTAGATTTGTCAAAATAAACATGATCATTTTGTCGCATTAGATTTGTCAAAAATAAATATGATCATTTTTGTCGAATTCGATTTGACAAAACAAACACATCACTTTTATTTGTTTTGTTAAATTAGAATTGTCGACAACACAAACATATCACTTTTATATGTTTTGTTGAATTAGAGTTGTCGACAAAACAAAGTCATTATCTTTATTGTTTTGTCGTAATAGGTTAGTTAAAT
This sequence comes from Allium sativum, assembly GCA_030737875.1. Taxonomy (NCBI): domain Eukaryota; kingdom Viridiplantae; phylum Streptophyta; class Magnoliopsida; order Asparagales; family Amaryllidaceae; genus Allium; species Allium sativum. The sequence continues at coordinate 18,520 of JASFAX010007551.1, read as the reverse complement.
CAAAATATACATTTTGTCAAAATAGATTTGTTAAAGCAAACCATATATTTCTGTCAAAATATACACTTCTGTCAAAATAGATGAGTTGAATCAAAATACACATTTTTGGTCAAAATGAACATTTTTGGCCAAACAGATTAGTTGAACCAAAATAGTTATTTTTGTCAAAATATAATAGTTGAAACAAAAATTTACATTTTGTAAAATATGATTATTGAAAACAAAAATCACATTTTTGTTAATTAGATTTGGAATAAAACAAAAATCACATATATATTTTTTTGTTAAATAAAAGAGTTAAACACAAAAGCATTTTTGTGAAATAGGTTTGTGTTACAACAGAAATATTCATTTTGATAAAATAGAATTGTCAGCAAAATGGATGTATCACCTTTTTGTACATTCTGTTGAAATTGAATTTATATTGCAAATATAAGAATCATCTTTATTTGCAAAACATACATTAGAAATTGTAAGTGAAATAAAGAATCATTTGCATTGTCATAAAACATCTTAGGATTTGTATGTAAGTAAAGGTGACATTTTAATGTGTTAATGTATAAATTAAAGTTTTGTATGCAATTTAAAATAAAGCATTTTTATGTTTAGGTTACACATTGGAAATATAAACAAATAAAATTATCTCTTTTATTTGTTAAAATCAAAAATAGAAATTTGCATACAAATAAAGAAAAATGAAAAATTATCTTTTCATTTGTCATCAGCAATAATGTCATATTAATAAATTACATTTTATTAGACATTAGAAATGTATAGGAAATTATATGAGTCAAATACTATTTTATTCGGCATTAGGAATAAAATAACATGTTTTACTCCTTATCATCAATATGTTAGCAGTATTAAAATTGGTTAAATTCATTAACCAATTATTTATTTATATGAACTGTTGTTGGCTGAAAACCCCACATGGGTATTGGGATGATAATTGATATGCACTAGTCTCAATATTTATTTGTATGTCAATCGATAGATTGATAGGCTGCGATGAGCGTTATTATTTCATTTTAATGCTCACACAGGTGTAAAATTTCACTCTGGATGTTGAATGGATGTCTTGATGATTATTTATCATTTGTTGTCATTTACATACGATGTATGAAATCCATATAACCGAAGTTATATGGTAAATGATTGAGTCGCTTTCCGATTCAGAATATCTCTTATATAAAGAATATTTTAAACAAAGAATTTTCTTTTAAATAAAGAATATTTTTAAAAGATATTATAATATAAAAAATATTTTACATAAGGAACCTTTTTATGTAATATTTTTAAATAACAAATATTGTAAAATATTATTCAACGAAGAATAAAATGATGATTTCTTTGTCCGTTTTGGATGGACATAGATAAAAATATATTTTTATCAAAATGAACTAGTTATTAACTAGAATAAAACTTTTAAATTAAGATTTAATGATATCTTCTAATTGATTAATATTTAATTGAAATTAAATAAAAGAAATTGATTTTGGGTTGTCGTGGATGTGTCTTAAATAACACTGTTCTTAAAACCATGTATTAAAGAATAAATCTTTTAATAAAGATTATTAGAGTTTCAAATTGTATTTAATTGGAATAAAATGATATGTGAATTGGGTTTACCGTGAACTGTGTTTTAAACGACATTTGTTCTTTAACCCAATTAACAGTGAAAATATGATTTAGAATTTATAAATCTTTTTATTAAGATTTAAAAAGGAATTTTTCCAAAGTCAAGTTTTCCAATTTAATATATTAAATTGGAATTGAATGGAAATTTGATTGATAATAATTGAGATAGGCTTCTGTAAAGGAAGATTGTTATTATATATGGAATTTAAAAGGCTTTGTCGTTATTCCATTTATATTAACAGTCTGGTACGGAAATTTATATCGATTACATATTGATTTGATTTCTGTGAAAAATTCCATATTTAATGAAAGATGATTTTGGGTTTATCGTGAACAATGTTTTTAAATGACTTTAACCCAGTTAAAGATAAGACTAATTTCTTAAAACTAAACAATCGTAAAGTAATGATTTTTGATATTAAAATCAAATTGGAGTTTTAATGAACCTTTAAAGAGAGGACTGAAGAAAAAATATAAAAGAATTTATCTTTGATAAATTGATGGGACCTTTCCCTAATAATATGAATATTTTATTTAAAGAATATTCTGAATTGGAATGAGGCGTTGGATGTGTCTTTATAGCACTTGATTTTTAATTATAAAAATATGCGAGTTATTCGGAAAAATTGGGTTTAATCCATTCTGAATAATTATTACGACGATTAAAGTCAAAGACATTGAAGACGGTGGATGAAGACCGGCGATCTTCACATCGAATGGACGACTACTGATGCCTGGCATTGGGTAGCTCCCAGTAAAGGGTTAAAGTGGTAGTTTATTCAGACGTACTTGTTGATCATCCGGATATGCGAGCACCTCACTTCCGTATTGGACATACGGGACGAGGAATAAGGTGACTCTGGTTTCGTTCAGACCCAGAACGGACTTGTAAATGTATGTGTGTCTGACATTGAATTTCATTCCATGTAAATTAAATTGATTTCTATTTAATATATATCTGTGATGGCGGAGAATTTATTCTCCTGCTTAACACCCTTCTCTTAGACGCACGAGCTCAGAGGTTATATATTAATGGTAATCGATCGCATGGCGTGAATTGTCAGTGTGGCATGTCAAGATGCAAATGATCATGGCTTTTGTTGAAAAGCCGAGCCTTATGTTTGATGATCAAAGCATAGCCTATTTCGGCATAGCTTTGTGTATAACGTTACTTCGCGAGCCTCACACCTCGGTATGAGTCAGAAATGGAGCAAGGGAACGCAGGGAGTGCACACGTTTCTTTCTAGCTAGAAGTGGTATCGGGATTTTGCAAGCCCTGACATTTACTTATGTGGATGATGGAATTTTCGAGGCCTCGGATTTTATTCGGTCGCCAATGGCCGTATTATAGGTTCAATAGAACTGGAAAGCGTGTGTTCAGGCATAACTAATCCACTAAGCGTTAATTTATGGATCGGCCCTGCTGTATCCAATGGTTCACTGCGGGGGATCCTGAGACATTGCAAAAGTGTCTCGAATCGGTAAGGAGATCGTTCCTAGCCTTGACTCTTGATGGAAATCCAACCTCCAATACGACATTCTGCGGTTTTGATTGTAGAACTAGCATGGCGACATAGTACGATAGGGTGCTATGCCGTCTATGGTTGATACATTATGATTGAAATGTTTTTGAAACATATATACACTAGTAATAATATCAAATCTGTTTTATCGTATCAAGCATTTTTGACCATTATAAGGTAAAACTCTATCCTCCAGTTTGCATTGCATTGTGTGATGGGACTTGAGTCTTATAATGGTTTCATTTTTCTAAAAAGCATTGCGTTGTTTAACGATTTACTTTACTTCATGCACTGGCAATCCAATGGACTAAACCCGTTCCGCGTTAGCGACGTGGTCCTGTGATTAGCCATATTGTTAGATAAGTTAAGAAAGATCTCTCATATCAGTCCCATGACTGACCCGTAGTTTGTTTCACTTTGCAAACTCGGGTGCCCTCTTTTCCACCCGGGCAGTCGAATAGCTTATTTTGCAGATATATTGAGCAGGATTCTGAATCGAAGCTTAGAGCTATGTCCAGAGCATTGATAGTCTTTCGCTGTGTTAATTTAATTGTTCCTCTACAGTGTATTGAATTTATTGTAATTTATCTTCCGTTGTATTATATTCAATGTACTCTAATATTCTGTACTCTGATGTAACATTAATATGATGTTTATAAAAGTCTGATGTTGTTTGTTCTGATGTGTTGTATTCCCAGAGTTCGCGTATTCGGGTTTTGAACGGTCTTGGTCGATTTAGCGATCAATTAGGTCCGGGCAAGATGCGTATCGTTACAGTCAGCTTAATGTGAGGGGTCTAAACATAAATATAAATGTACTAATGCACGAGGTCAAGTTCAACTTGTGGTAGAAGTCTGCCCTGAACCAACCGATAAATCCAGCATCCACGGGTAGTTAACTTAATGTGAGAGGCCTGGTGCATTTATATATATATATATATATATATATATATGTGTGTGTGTGTGTGTGTGTGTGTGTGTATGTGTGTGTGTGTGTGTGTGTATACGTATATGTGTATATATCAGTCAACCAATAAATAAATAAATAGGAATAGTAATTGTCAGTTGGGTACAACAAATAAATATCTTAGGACTGATAAATGTTTGTCTTAGGAAAATATGACTGATATGGTCATCTAAAGGGCAATAAACATTGAAATAAAAGAAAATGAGTATCATAAGGGGATTAATGGATATTGATTGTTATTTAAATACTAAGTCCAATTAGGGAAGCAATTAAATGAATATCCCAGGGTAAAGTGATATAACTTTCCTTATTTATATTACTAAATATAAAACTTACAATTAAAAGTAGAGTTGGACTTAGTAGGTTAATAATGTAAAAATATTGTTAACCATAGGAGCCCATGGCGATAATAAACCTTATGTAATGGCTTAGATTTTTCGATCATTTGAATTTGAATATTTAAATCTATTTCAAATATTTTATTTGAAATATAATTGGATTCAATATTGAATTCGTTTATAAAACGGCAATTAAATGTTTATATTTAATTTAAAACGAAGTCGAAACGTCGCAGTAGTTTGTAATATTGAGTTTTGAACTTCAATTGAATGTACAGAATCCGTTTTAAGTCGGAATTCTGTGAAACAAGAAACATTTGGATCTAGTTGTATATAATTTTCTAATGGAAAAGAAAAATCGATATTTACGACGTTTGGTTTTAAATAGGATTTGAATAGGATTTGAATAGGATTTTCTAATGTGAAACAAGAAACATTTGGTTTTAAATAGGATTTGAATATCGTTTAACTCAGAAATGATAATATTGAGTGATAATTCTATATTGGTAGGATTTGAAGATATATATTATTTCATTTTGATATTTACGATGTTGATAATTTATTATTATTTAATTTAATAGTGTGGATTTATTTATATTCAATCGATATTATATAAGCTGTAAGAATACTTGTTTTTCAAACAACCTCCGTTTTCAACGAAACGAATTTTATTGGAATACGTATGACTAGGTATTGCTAGATTTCCAGTTTGGAGACAATCAAAGTTATTATATGAGCATGTGGTATTTAAAACGTGAACCGATGAATAAATTGAAATTGAAAATATCATTGTTGTGCAAACAGAGTCGGAATTCAAAGAAATTAATTTCTTTGGGTTCGTAACATCAAGAATCAAGATGCAGTAAACCTAACTAGTAACAACCTACCTTATTTATACCTTAAGCAAACAACCCCTACACTATACCTACACGCACATGCAACTGGACATCACACAAGTATCCTCTTCCCTACCCTATGCCTTCTGTAAATCAAACACACGCAGACCCAAAAATACCACCCTAAACATAATGATATGCGGCCTACCCTAGTATGAAAACACACTGTAACACCAGCAGCTACATGTATGAAAAGAACCCATGCTGCAGACCTACATCTAAAAGGAAACGCATCGTATTGGCCTACTGATAGAACTCGAAATCAATCACCAGTTTGACATCGGAAGAAAACACGTTGAATTCCTAACCTCCTCCACCGGGCTACCCAATGTAGCAAATGAAATAGTTCTTATCTTCATTTTCGCGTGTAATACATATACACAGCTCGCTCATCCATTTCTTAACTTCCAACAAACAAACAAATGTAAATACACTTCTTCATTTTCACAGCAAGAACTGTACTCCACATTTAAATATAAGAAACTGTAATTCATGAAACCCAAGAAACCTTCATTTGTTCTGCAAAAAAACAATGGAACTGCTTATTAAAACCTACGATATATATATATGAATTCGGAGCCATAACTATTCTTCAACCAGACAAGCGAGAATTGTTTTCGTATGTAATTCAAAGCAGTGTAGGGGACCAACGAATGTGGGGTCGGCCGAGGCTGTGGTTGTCCTCGGCGGTGATACATCGCCTGTGGTGGTGGGATTGTAATCACGGTTTAGATCTCAGGGCAGCAAACTTTGAGGAGGTTTCCAAGCTAGTGAGGGGGTCGAGAGATGATGAAGTTTGAACAGCAAGCGAAGAGGAGAAGAATGGCGGTGGCCTCGAGGGTTTTCGCGGAGTGTAGGAGGAGAACGATGGAGGTTAGTTTTCGGCCATGGCTTCGAAGTTGGAACCTGAGCTCGCGTATTATATGAAGAACACGAAGGGGATGAGAATAAGCAAGGAGTCGCCGGTTTAAATCTGAAGTAAGCATGTTAGCTAGCCGCAGCCTATTATAAACTTGAAGTAAAAAGGAAAAAAGAAAAAGAAAAAGGATAAAGATGGGCACGGGTCTGGATGAATGAAAGAGCGGGGTGAGAAATGGGTTCTAAACAAAGGAAGTGTATAGATGATGATGGACCTACTATATTGTAAGGAAAAGAAATTAACCACCTTTAATTAATAGTTGAAGAATTAATTGTATTATTCAAAACATATACTTATAATTTGTATAACTTACTCGTACGTTATCTGGATTGAACAAAACTGGAGGCGATGTGATCGAGTTGGCCAGCACTACAGTGTAGAGCTGCAGTTGTCGAAGCGGAAAGCTACAAGATTTTTTGATATTTTATTAAAACAAACCGTTTTAATTGACACAATAAATCAAGGTAAGTTAAACTCACTCGGGTGTCCCACTTATATCTTATACAAGTCGTGTTTATTGTTTGTGTGCTAGGGTTGTTAATTGTTGATTGATTTGATGGTTGCTTGTATGTTGAATATTTTTACATAACTGATTTAGATTAAATATTCGTTTAATCGAACCCAATCGTTATTTTTAACGATTATTTCCAATTGAGGTAACTAATCTTATTGGTTACGTTTATAAAAATATAAACGTATTTAAATAAATAATTGAATGCTTGAATCATTGTTGTTAGTTAACTGCTAATCATTCATGTTTGTGATATTATCGTATTAATTGAATGATTCATTTATTGAGGTAACCAATTTGATGTAGGGAAGCACAGGTTGGAGTGATCCAACTGGAATGCTCAAATTTATTGTTTATTTTCATATGATCATTATATGAACTATTTAACCAATATGATTGGATTATTTATTTGGTTGTTGATTATTGAATTTGAATTCATCGTTTGTTTGTTATTAACCAATGAGTGATATTGGTTGAGGAATTAATAGCAGATGACCCAATTATACGTCGTTTTATAAATATTGATTTATCGTCAGGCAAATCGATAGAAATAAGTTATAAGATTCATCTTATATCTGAAGGTAGAATTTGAAATGAAATATTTTAAATAGAAGTTTATAAAAAGGGAATAGTTAATTTATATTCGTTATTTAAGTTTTAAGTAATTATTAAATGCTTTTATAGAGCCAATTCTTGTTTAAATAAGATGGAGACGTAAGTGAGCAGAAATTAATGTAACGATTAATAACCAAGACTTATGGTTTTTAAGAAACAATTGAAACTGGAATATATTGGTCTTTATTTATTTAATAATAATAAAAGTATATGGGATTGTTTATATTAATTATGTTACTAATTAACTTAAATGCAAAGACTAATTGGAATTGATTTGAGTTAATCATATTTAGAGTTGACCAAGTAACTATGTTAACTGAAATTTATTATTAAATTGGTTTGTTAAGTTTAATGGAGATAGTTAATTAAATTTGATAATTATTTATTAATTGTTGGCCAACTTTTTAGCCAAAGCTGTCGCGGTTCAACAGATCGAAGCCTAATGTTAGAAAGTTCATTCTTAATATTGGTCGATCGACCGATATAACGACTTACACTCTAGGAAGCCAAAGCAAGGTTCAGTTCAAGCCAACCTTCTTAAGAAACGGCCCAAGCCTAGGCTAGCCCTAGTTGTTCTCCTTCAAATAAACGGCTTATCGAGCCCGAAAGAATCGCTCATCTCAACTGACCGAGTTTATCGTTCCCATCAAAGTGGGATCGACCAAATATCTCGGAATTCCTTTAGAAATATCCAGATGAGTCATCTAATACTTGGCCCGACTCTTAAGGCAATAAAGGCGGTCAACCACTCCCGGACAAAGCTCTAATTTTGATACACCATGAGTGCCACGTAAGCCACTATTTCTGAGGATGCTATTAACTAAAGTGGACCGGGTGGCACCGCCGCAACTGCAATCAATAATCGAGCTCCACGTGTCCAAGCTCCGAAAAAGAGGAAAGCCACGTGGCGGCACGCTCAACCCACTTCCTCACCTATAAATACCACCAAGCTCTAAATGGAAAATGACCTTCTTTCGATACTACTTCTCAACTTCCGCTCTTATACTTCTTTAGGCTACTTCACTTTTTGGCTGAACTTCTCTTCTACAGCTAAGTCCAAAAATGGCCAGTTCTTTTTTTTTTTCTTCTCAAAATAGAAAAAAGCATTGTACTTGTAACCAAACAATAATCAATATATATAAAGTGGATGTAGGCACCATCTTTGCCTAACCACTATAAAAGTCTTGTGTGATCCTTCTCCTCCTTACTTATTTATACTTTGTGATCAATATTCATGTGTTCTCCACACGATTTGGGGTTGACTGTCACTAGTGATCAAGTTTTAACATCAACACTTTGGCGCGCCAGGTAGGGGAAGCGCACCAACTTACCCTACGACCTTCAGCAAGTTTCAATTCATGGCGAACAAGTGGAAGAAAGATGAAGCATCTTCCCACCCCACAAACGCCGATGCAGCCGTGACAAACGCTGCAGAAGCAAGCCTGGAAGCCTCCTCTCATGAAGACGTGTCCCGATATATTACCAGGGACGATGTAGGCAAGATTCTGGCCAGGTTCAACGACTAGATGACATCTCAGGGTAAACTTCTTGAACAACAACAACAATTGATGGATCACCTTCTCAGTCCAGTGGAGATGGGATTAAACGCTTCAACATCAATCCTCCACCAACCGGGACTGTGGCAGCAACTAATCTTCGGTCTGCACCGAATCAGGCCACTAATCAGATCCTACCTCTGCCTCCTCCAGGCTCGGCTCCACCTCTCGACCAATTACACTCAGGAGTATCATTTCCAACAACCAGCATAGCTGCAGATTCACATGAGGCCCGCGATCAAGATCTAGGTTGTTCAACCATATTTCCTCTGCCTCGAGGACCAGCTCAACCCCTCGGATCGATCGAACAACTGTCGGGTCCATCAGAATCAATGTCATTCCCATTACAACCCGGTATCTTACCACAGACTCGTCTAACGACTCTTTCCCTTCAACGAAGAGCTAGTGGAGCCTTCCCTTCGAACTAGGGAGACACTCTACCATACCAGTTCTCACCATGGCGGAAGAAAATGCTACCATAAACCTTCCTAACATTAACCCCGATTGGGGGCAACACTGATCCCCGAACATCACAAGCTATGATGGATCAGACCGGACCTTCTATCATGGGTACAACCCGGTTCAATTCTCATCAGGTTCAAGAGGAGCCATTTTTCCCAGAACCACTAGCCAGGGATCATCCTCGCCCTCAACTTCACTCAACTTTCTGAGGTCGAGCCCAACCAACGACCACCTTTCCGAGCACGCTTTCATTGGATAATGCAGCTGGAGTTCTCCTGAATGCAGAGCTGGATTTATGGCAACGACTCCTCAGAGATGGAAGCCAGCTTGCAAGCATTATTCGACATTTCACTCGGGTAACTCTTCCCAACAGGATATAGATAATATCCACCACGGTCCCTTCAATAGGGAGATCAGAAACTCCCGCAATCCTCCGGACTTCAAGTTCCCAACTATCGATCCTTACAACGGTTGGACTGACCCAATCATCCACCATATGAGATATAAGTGTCACATGGAGGTGCTCGGCGCATCGACTAATGTTATGGCCAAATGCTTCCCACTCTTTCTCACAGATATAGCCGGTATGTGGTTTCGGTAGCTAACAACGGAGTGGATCGGTAGTTGGAACACGTTGGTCACCCACTTCATTGAGCAGTTCAGAGTTCATATCTCCCGACCGAAAAGTGTCATGTTCCTGACCTTCATTTAGCTACGACCGAGAGAGACACTTCGATCTTTCCTCGAAAGATCCAACGCAGCTGTAGCATCAGTCAATCAACCGAAGCCATCGATGGTGCTTATGGCCGCCATCACAGGCATCCAGAACTGATCAGAATTATCTATTTCTTTAACCAGAGATCCCCCTAAAGGATATTGAAGATTTTGATGTAGAGGCTGAGTGATTCCTCTAATAAGAAGATGCCAGAATTGATATAGAGAGCCTCGAGGTCCTCGCCACCAAACAAGGAGGTCCATCCAACGCCAATGGCTATAATAAAGGAAGAGGAAAGGTCTCGGAAAAGAATGAATGCAACGCATGACCTTGGAGAGAAAGTAAGTACGATCAATATATCGAGCTTGATTCTTCTCTGCTCGACATCTACCTTGACATACGAGGATCCCTGCCATTCCCGAAACCTCCTCGAAAAGAGCCGACCAAGAAAGTGCTCGATTATGGCAAGCACTGCATGTTCCACAACATAGCTGGTCATAGCACCAATGAATGCAGGAACCTGCGCGATCTCATCGAGGATAGGGTCAGGTGAGGAGAACTTCCCAAGTATGTCAGAAAAAATACACCGTCCTTGCCGCCTCAGTCTTCTGCCCAAGCTACTCAGGTCGGTCCTCGAGCTCCTAGAAACGGAAAGGATCCTAAGCCCAACAGTCACGGCATCATCATTAACTAATAAGATTTAGATTTCTTATTTTTAATGTATTTTTAATTTCTTTCAATAAAAATGATATGTTTGTGTACACATGTAGGGGTTAGGATTTAGCTCCTAGTAATGCTCTGGAATCGACAGATGTCCTCTTAGAATTTATTTTCATTTTTTTGTAATATCTCTTTAGCAACAATGAACTTTCTCTTGCAAACATGGAATATGTTTGAATGATTTGAGTAGAGCCTGACCAGCGCTCACTAACTCGAATATGGCCAGTGCTAAGCCATCGTCCATAGCACACGATCAAAGCCTGCCACCATATTTGAGCCTACTCCTTAATTCGAGTATGGATTATACTTGCCCTTCCTCTGAACTAAGTGCACTTCCCACTTGTCGATTTTCGCGAATAATTTTACATGGGTCGAGCATAATTAACACTTGCCATAAGCCGAGTATGGTTAATACTCGCCATCTCCATAAGCCGAGTATGGATAATACTCTCCACCCCCGTAAGTCGAGTATGGTTAATACTCGCCATCTCCATAGGCCGAGTATCGATAATACTCGCCACCTCTGTAAGTCGAAGTATGGTTAATACTCACCATCTTTCAAAGCCAAGTGTGATAACAGCTCATCCACATTTTTAAGCCGGGTATGGTTAATGCTCGCTCAATCAAGGTCGGAGCCTTCTTTAGACCAAGAATGGCCCATACATTCTCTACAGGTGTTGGATCACACACACGAAATTAACGATCAATTTCATAGACTTAATATGGTTCTGGATGGTTGTCGGTTTTCTAACCTTAATACGATCTAATTCGATCGTCGGTTTTTCGGTCTTAATACAACCATCAAGATCGTCGGAATTCTGGCCTCAATATGGTTCGGCATAAACAACGCTGCTTGTACACTGAACATCGATGCAAGGATCAGAACACACCCCCCTTACCCATAAAGATGTATTCTGGGGGGAAAAGTGTTGATCAACATTTTGCCCAAAGCTGTCGCAGTTCAACGGATCGAAGCCCAATGTCAAAAAGTTCATTCTTAGTATCGGTCGATCGACCAATAGAACGACTTACACTCCAGGAAGCCCAGACAAGGTTCAGTTCGAACCAAACTTCTTCAGAAATGGCCCGAGCGTAGCCCGGCTCGAGTTGTTCTCCTTCAAATAAACGGCTCGTCGAGCCCGGAAGAATCGCTCATCTCGATTGACCAAGTTCATCATTCCTATCAAAGTAGGATCGACCAAATATCTCGGAATTCCTTTAGAAATATCTAGCTGAGTCATCCAATACTCGGCCCGAATCTCAAGGCAATAAAGGCAGTCAACCACTCCCGGACATAGCTCTACTTTTGATACACCTTACTAAGAGTGCCACGTAAGCCACTATTTCCAGGATACTATTAATCAGCAGTGGACCGGGTCCTGCCGCTACAACTACAACCAATAATCGAGCTCCACGTGTCCAAGCTCCAAAAAAGATGAAAGCCACGTGGCGGCCCACTCAGCCCACTACCTCACCTATAAATACTTCCAAGCTCCAAATGGAAAATTACCTTCTTTCCGACTTCTTCTCAACTTCCGCTCTCAGACTTCTTTCGGCTACTTCACTTTTTGGCTAAACTTCTCTTCTACGGCTAAGTCCAAAAATAGCCAGTTCTTCTTTTTTGCTCAAAATAGAAAAAATCATTGTACTTATAGCCAAACAAAAATCAATATATATATATATATATAAAGTGGACGTAGGCACCATCTTTGCCGAACCACTATAAAAGTCTTGTGCGTTCCCTGTCTTCATTACTTATTTATACTTTGTGATCAATATTCGTGCGTTCTCCACACGATTGGGAGTTGACTATCACTAATGATCAACTTTTGATGTCAACATTACATATTAATAGAAGTGGTAATATTGGAATTTAAAATATATTTATGAATATTTATAAAGTTTTAAATCCCAGTTTATAGTTTAGTAAATATTTAATTGATACGATAATAATATAAGTTGAGTTTATATTAAATTCTTATTTGAAATTCTATTTAAATTGGATTTTATAAAATCCAAGATTTTAATGAAGTTATAAAACCCAAGTTTTATTGAATATATTATTGGAGCAATTATTAGATATGGTTTATGAATGGAACAAAAGCTTGAGTTGTGGAATTAAAGCTCGAGTTATTGAATTAAAAAATTGGAACCTAACTGGAGATCAGGTGAGATAAATGATTTTCTGGGTATTGATTTGATGTTGGTTTCGGCTTTCGGGGTTGATATTTTGGGAATTATTTCTAATGAAGGTTTGAAATAGAGATCGTAACGGAAACATAGAGTTGAATTTAAATGGGCTGGCGAGATAAGTTACAAAGATATGATCTGAATTCACCATATTAAACAAGAGATGAGATTTTGTCAAAAGATAAGTGAAATGGGTTTTAGAATAAATTTATTGGGAGTTAATAAAAGGTTCTATTTGGAATTAAGGCTTGTATATAATGTTTTAAAAGGTTTAAAGATTTGATTAACCAACGGAAATTTAAAAAGGCCAAGTGATGCTGCGTATTGAACCAATGGATCTATTATATTTTTATGGTTGTTTATTTTGATAGTTAAATAACCGACCATTAAAATCTAGCCTAACGTTGTTGGTACAGAATGGCAAGGATCAAATTTATATTCGAAAAACATTATGATCCAACGAATATGTTATTGTGGAAGATGCTGATAGAGATGGAGCAATCGTAGACCGTGATCTTTATAAAACGGAAGAATTATGTAAAATCTCTAGCCGATCCTTAGAGATATATTGTGATTCTATCATGGTAGAAATCTACGGATTGTAAGTTTTACTTTCTACTAGTCTATAGGGTGATACCTAGGATGTGGTAGGAGAGTATCTTCGGTTCATCTTGCTCCTGGATGACTTGTATGAACGAATGTCTGACAGAGTATTTCCAAAAAACCACGTATGTTGATTTTTACAAATATACCGAGTTGGTTGCAAAGAGGGGCACTTCTTTTATACCCAGAGTATATTTGTGGATGTCAATTAGTGATTTGACAGATCTGATAATGTGACATTCAAAGTGAATGGTGGCCAGAGGTTCTTAAAAGAAATTATAACCTCAAGCCTCATCAACCGGGAAATGACAAAAATCGGGTGGGCAACAAGGCTAAGTGGGTCACTCCGAATTAGGGTATATTTTCACCATCTAGAGAATATTCATTTTTGTTCTTCTTTCGCTTTTGTATCTCCTGGGAATGGTTATGTTGGATCCAACCGTAGGTGACAATATATTTGGAATATTTAAGCAAAATGAATGTCAGGGCATGTGTGCCTGAGTTACAAGATGTTCTTATTGAACTTTTAACGTCCCAAAATTTTTGACAACTTGAATATGAATTTAATTGGTGATTTGATTATTAATAATCAATTTTATATTGATGACTGGGTTAAAAATCAAATAAATGGTTATGTGTATGAATTGAATTCAATATTTAATTTAGAATGGTTGGTTGGAAATCAAATAATTATTGTCGAATATGTGAATTAAAATTGATTGAATAATTGAATTGGATTTGAAAATCGATTGAAAAATCTAAATGGTTGAATTTGAAAATGAATGTTATTAACGTTAAAGAAATCGGAAATTTTATTTGTTAAAATATATCGGAAATCAGCTTGGATATGTGTGTATTTGCGAATATAAAAAGATTGAATTTAACGTTTCAAAATTTGGAATCGAACGAAGTTGTTATTGGACAAACATAATATAATGTGAACCGACAAATAAATTGAAATTAAAGTAATATCATTAGGAAACAAAGTCAGAATTAGTGGTACATCCATTTTTGTTACATTTGGAGTTCATTTGTGATGGTACAAAAATAAAACGTACAACGTAAATAACGGTAGGATAAAAACTACAGTAGAATTAACTTTTATAGGGACTAACCAAATAGCACCTCCCTCAGTAAATAACATTGCCGACCTACCATTTGAAATTCACGTAACCTAAAGCCTATGATTTTATGTTAATTTTATCTTCCCTATTTCATCTCTATAAATCTCACCCTTCATTCCCCAAATTCCTCAGAAGCAAAATCCCCAAATCAAAGAAGAAAATCAATTTTCTCTTCTAAATTTTTATGGTCGAAGCGCAACTCTCCCTCTCCTTAAAAATCAAACTTGCTTCTTTTCCCTAAATCAATCTGCCTCATCCATGGAAGCCATCGCATCAACACCGCTCCGCCTTTTGAAGTTCATTGTTCATGTCACGTCTTCCGCCTTCAATAAAGATCGCTGCTTTTCTAGTATCATTGGGTGCTTCCACCATCAGCTCTCGTAGGCATAATAACTCGAGTCACCTCATTTCGAACCACGTCGAGTCCATGGCCTGCGCCTTCTTACAGTTGCGTTCAAGGTGAGCATCTCACTCAAAGTTAATCTTGTTTCAAGTAAATTAATTTTGATTAAACTAAATGTATAATTGATTTCTATTGTGTGGGTTGCCTTATGGATTCACCCAAATTCGCTCAGACGTATCTATTGTCACTATGTCATGGCTGTTGAAGTACTGACCTACATTCACTGATTATATGTGTATATATGTATGTTATACGTGTATACATGTATTTTCTTTGTAGTGTTAAGGCTTGGTAGTTCAGTTGATTTCGAAATTCTCCCTGATTTTTTCATTATGTGTGTATATGCATACCGTAACGTATGTGTATATATGCATAAAGTTGAGTAAGTCGAATCGAGTATTGAAGTGGGCTATTTCTGTTGTTATAATCCCTGTGTTAACACGCTATTGTGTTTGTGGATTGTTGGGTACTCTTTTTGATCATGGCTAAGTTTAAAGTCCGAGTCGCTGTTTTAAAACCATTCACCTATATAAACACACTGTTATACCAGTGTGATTTCATATCTTAGAAACCATTTCGAACTCGCTAAACTAGGAGTGAGTTAATGGCCAGACGTCATACTTAAAAATAGAAACGACAGAGCAAATAAATGCAGTAAACTATAATTTTGTCCTTGTTTCAGGGCATTGCCCCGGTCCATTTAAGATTTGCATGTAGATCACTATAACCATGGATTTATATTAAGTATGAATGGACGGCGAAAAGTAAGAACTGAAAATGTTTGGTATGTTCTGAATGATGAATTAGTTGAAAACCTAAAGACAGTGGACAGTTTTTTAATAAACTTCACTAAAATCTACAATTTTGAACTATAATTGGAGGATGTACTTATCAGTAATTGTACATATGTTTGTATAACTTGTTCCCGATTTAAACTATCATGAAATAATTGAAGAAATTCGAATGAAAACCTGGAACAAATGATGGTATGTTTGGGTGAAAAAGCTAAGCTATGAATATGATTTATTTCTCGTATTGGGTTCACTTTGTTGCCACACACCAGTCCTTGTAGAAATATGTATTGAACCATGGATTCATTTAATCCCTGCTGTGTTGACAATACTTTTATGTGATACACTTCATGTTGTACCTGTGTAGATTAAGTTTATATATTTACGTCATCGTTGCATTCATGTGATGCATGTTGGACCAATGCTCATACAAAAAAATTCTTACATTGAATTGTACCCCCGTTGATTGTTTTGATTGTGTTTATACTATTGCATAAGATTTCATGAGAATTATGTGGTCAAGCATGGGGAAACTTATGCTTGAGGTTTTCAGTACCCTAGGTAAAAACATTTTTCTAAGTCAGTTCATTTCCTGAATAGGCCTATTAGCTCAGTTGAATGCACAATATTGAATTTTGCTACCTGCATATGCACCCTTAATACTCGTGCATTGGTAAAATCCTCAAATATGTAGTTTGTTAGGAAAGAAAAACTATTAATCTCTTAGACCATAAACCTTTCCCAAATATTTTCTAAATCTATATAGTTCACGATATAATATTAAATATAATGGCATTTTGATATAAAAAATTAGTTGCATGCATTTACATAATTCATGGAGCTGACGTTTTTAGTTGGCTTTTGCATTATATGCATATACCCGTATATTTTGTATGTGTATTTTCATATACAGTTGATGCTAAATTCCAAAATAAGTGGACTATTGTGCTTCCAACCTTAATACCCAATCGATATTGTTGAGATTCCAAGGTTTTTAATTTCTGGTATAACCCATACATTCTCAAGTGATAATTTTCGAAACCCATATTGCTTTAGTCCAAAAACCTGGGGCTTGTTATGAAAATGCCAATATGAGTCTAATATTTTATGTCCTAATTGGAAGATCGTGGCACACTGAAGTATGCACATGCATATATGTATTCATAGCTAAGATATTTGCATACTATTTTGCTTGATGCCTGCACCATGATCTTTTTGGACCTTAGTTTATTTAAAACTGGACCTGACCCCCTGCCATCGAAAACTGTTTATGTGTGCATCTCTTGGTATAGCCATTAAATTTGTAACTCAGTGATCAATAATTAGTCCACTAATTTTATGCGAAATGCTTCATGTTGTTCTTAATTGCCTTATTGCAACATGACTGTTGATTTCATGAACACATCATGCACTTTATTCGTCTACTGGTTAGCTTGAGTTGCTACCTATTTGATGCTCCTTTGCTGGTGGGTCTAAAATTGTTGCGCCCATTCTGTGCAGTAAACCACAGTTCCATTGTATCATGGTCTCTTAGCATGGTGGGTTCGCATTTGTAATTTCTGATTTCTAGGATGCTGAGGCAATACACGTATATGTATACATATGCACGTGTATGTGCAAGCTCCCAAAATCACACTTTATCGATTTATATTCGGTTAGGGACATTGAGGTGGTGTACACGTGTATATTATATACACGTGTACACTCGCAAATGCCCGATACCGTTCGTCCCTGAAGATAGAAAAATTTAGGTGAACGGGTACCACAACTGTTTATTTTATATGACATCGATGTTAGGATCAACTGTTATATTTTAGTTTATATTGGAATTAATTTACTTGAACTATGATTAATCCTAACTTGAGTGTTTTATGTTTTTGCATGGACGCTTGGGGTCAGACCTGAGCATTTCAAATTTAAAGATTTCACCTTAGGATTTGAAGATTGAAGAAGTCGGGGATTCCAAAGATGGAACACTCTGAAGATTTTTGAAATGTAATATTATTTCCCTATAATCAAACTATATTTTCAATTCCGCTTTATATATAAATCTCTTGTATTCAAAATTCTGATTATAAATAAAAGTTTATTTCGCTGTTCAAATAATGTGTAAATTATTTATTTTGTGTTTTTTTGTGTTGATTTTGTTTTAAATTTTGTAAGCTAAATAACGAACTGTCGATTTGAACGTTTTAAGTTGGTTCAATTACCAATTTGAAGCGGTCAAAATGGCAGGACGTTACAAGTGGCATCAGAGCTTTGGTTTATTCAATGCTTAGCTTATTGGGTTTAAAAACAGATATTGATTATATATATATATATAATAAAAAAAAAAAAGTTTTGAAATATAAATTTAGAAATTATAAATAATTTTAAATGATTTTGAAAGTATTTTGAAAATTTGTATTTGAAACCGATATAGCGGAAACAAAAAATTATTTTGAAAATTTAAAATTCGACTCGGAATCCTCAGTCTTCGGATCCAGATTTGCCAGGGCTTTTCTTAGATAAGACCCCCTTAGATTTGAATCTTGAATCCATCGTCGAATG